>JANVCC010000146.1:4580785-4780741 GCA_025345505.1 Todiramphus chloris collaris | reverse complement strand
CCTGGGCAACCTGGGCCAGGGTCTCACCGCCAGCTCCACTCCCACCACCCAGCTTCCCGTGATCTGCGAAGTCCTTCCTCATCTCCTTCTCTGGAGAGATTCCAAACCTTTTTGGATGTGACCCTGGGCATCAAGTTCTGGATGACTCTGCTATATTAAGGGAGGAGTGGAAGAGATGATGTCCAGAGGTCCCTGCCAACCCCTGCCATGCTGTAGTTCTGTGGTTGCTTCCTTCATATTCTTCTAAATAAAATCCTGGGTTTACTTACTCTGCTAATTTATTATTGGGTTTAGTTGGCTTTTTTTTTCTGGTTTGTTGTTTTGGTTTTGTTCCCTCCCCTCCCCACCTTTTTTATATATATATAATTTTTTTTTTTTTAAATATATTTGTTATTTGCAAGCATTTTCCCCCCATATTAAAGAAAACCAGGTCCATGCTCTCTGGACCTCACTAAGCTCCCTCAGGTAGTTGTCACCTGTGAGCAATACGTCCTAAATGTGTCCATTCCAAGCCCTTCTAAGTAGTCGGTGCTTCCACATCATGCGGTGCATACACAGCAAACTTCGGGGGCTCAGGCCCTGGGAAACATCTGCAAGGGCAAACTGAAAGTCGAGTTTCTCATGTGCCATCTCCTTTGGGATGCTTTGGAAACAGCCTAATGATTTCTTCCAAAACTTGTTGCAGATGATTGCCCTAGTTATGGATTCCTTCACAGATACCGATATCTTCAAAGACCTCTTGGAAGCGTGCAGCCAGCGGCAAGTTAAAGCATATATCCTTCTGGATCAGTCTTCATTTTCCCACTTTCTGAAAATGTGCAAGGATCTGGGAGTTGACCTTGAACAGGAGAAGGTGAGCATTATTGTGCTCATAGGATAGAGGGTTTATCCTCCTGTCACTGCTGTCTTTGAACTGTCAAAAGCAGAAAGTATTATGCCTGCTACTGCAACTTGAAGGCTCTTTCTTGAAAGATTTAACCATTCTTGCATAAGAAGACAATTAATAGAAAGATTGCAGTCTCTAAGTGGATGCTACGGGTGCTTTCTGAGCACAAATATTCACGGAAATGCAGGAGAAATGTCCAGTTCCTAAAGCAGGACTGGAGTTGCTCAGGCTCAATGAGACTTTGAAGGCTGTTGGAGAATCAGGTTCTCAGGAGTCTGTAAACTACAGGTCCCTCCAAGATTAGGCGACAGGAGTTTTTGCAGTCACATCCTGCACGATCAGTTTACGGATTTGCCCCGTAATGCCACCTCTTTGCCTACTAAAACAAGACTAAATTATTATTTGGTTCCTAGAGGGTGAATCCTGTGCCACTGCCCAGCGGCCTTTGCTGGTTTATCAGTGATGGTTATTGTTGTGTGTTACTCCTTGAAATGCAATCATTTACCCTTGAAAGCCACGTGACACTTGCTGTCTCTTGAACAGTTGATGAGAATTCGAATTATCACGGGGAACACATACTACACGAGGTCAGGTGCCAAAATTGTTGGAAAAGTCCGTGAAAAGTTCATGTTAATCGATGGCATCAGAGTGACAACAGGCTCCTACAGGCAAGTGCCAGTTTGTTCCTGTTGCGTAACGTGGTTTCTTTACACGGAAACGAAAACCTGCTGTGTAGCAAAGCTGCTTTCCTTATCAGTCTATGTGTAACATTTGTCCTAAAAAGAGCGCAATGCTCATCATTTGGATTAAACAAACGATTTAACTAAAAGCGACGAGAGATGATTTTCAGTTAACTATTTATGATTTATTTTGAATTAACTCGGAATTTTCTCATTCTTCCCTTTCCAGTTTCACGTGGACAGATGGGAAGCTGAACAGCAGTAACATTTTGATCCTGTCAGGCCCTGCCGTTGCACACTTTGACCTGGAGTTTCGTATTCTTTATGCACGGTCAAAGCCTGTCATCCTCAAAGAGTTCTCCAGCTGCAAGAAGAGTAAGGTGTTGGACCAGCTGGTCAGGATAACAGTGGATTCCAGAGATGTCACCAGGGAAAACTTCCTGAGAATGGAGGTTTTGTATCTCAGGGCATTTGTAGGGAATCTAAAAAGGAAGCGAAGCTGGCTGCACGCCTCAAGGGAGGCTGTCTACGTGCCAAATAACGCAATGCACACCTCCCCTCCACTGACTAAGAGGAACGGCTCCCTGGTGATGAGGCCACACTGGATTGTGGAGAGATGAATTGCACGTTGACCGGGAGCGAGGAGCAGAACCTCAGTAACCACATCCAGCTGACCCATGTCCAGCACTGCCTTACAGTGTTCTTCTGAAAGCAGCTGGGAGGCAAACCTCAAACTGAGAGAACGTGATGCTGGAGTGGTGGTTTTCTTTGAAGACCACTACAACAAATCAACAGATACAGTTATGGTATTGTCTTGGGCTCAGATGTGTCTTTAAAAAACAACCCTCTAACACTTGGAAAGCCATTAATGACTTCTAGGATTCTGTCAGATTTTAATTTTTTAAGGTATTCTTACATGTTTTAAGCTGGTGAGTTAGCAATGCCTTAGCTCAGTAGCTCAAACCCTTTTTAGAAGGAATCTAGATACAGAAAATAACTGCTTAAAAGTCTTCCAAAGCTGACTAGCAGGACAGTGGTACAGCACCAAAATCAGGCTAAGCTTAGTCTTATGTTCCATGAACTCTCCATGAACTACTTCATGCCACAGAACTGCTCTGGAGGAACCATAATCTAGAAGCTGGTAGATCAGTACCACGCTGCTAGTCCTCAAAGGTGATGTTTTCTTTACACAAGGCTGTGCTGTGAGGCACAACGAGCTGGCGTCAGCCGAAAAGGCTTTTGCAGTGACTGATTTCAAATGACCTCTGCCTTATGAGAACAGTTGGATGGTTGGACGCCACGCAGTAAAGGCGTGCAAGGGATGGTATTCCTAAGAACCTGCTGTGTTTGTACAAGAGCCAAATGAGACCATTTTCTTGGCATTGCTATATATATATATCTTTTGGCTTCTTTATGGTTGCTACTGCTTACTGATCTTATGGGAGAAGTTGAGTAGAACTGAAATCTATGAAGCTGCTGCTGCTTCTCGAATGTCTTGCTTCCATCAGATATTCAATAACATGGAAGTCAGAAAGAGACTCATTTCTTTTTAAGGTTTTGTGCAAGCTTGATTTTTTTTTTTTTTAACAAAATCCATCCAGTTCTGGAGAAAACCAAAACCACCCAAATGAATAAACCATCCTACCAAATAGCTGTACCTTGAGGCACTAAAGTTCTAGCCTCCTGCCAGTGCAGAAGCTCTGGTTAGTCCAACCCTGTCAGCTGTGGCAAGAGCAAAGCCAAAAACCAGAAAAATCAGCATTTCTCAAGTTGGTCTTGAGGCTCTGGCCAAAAAACTCGGGTATGTGCTTGCATAAGTGTGCGGTCTGGGCTTCAAAGGGGAAGATTAAAACATAGCAGGGGGATTTCGTATGGGGCTCTGCTAAGCATCAGCAGGACAACATTACCTTGGGCATGTGGAGCTTATAAAAATGGTCTTTATGGACAGTGCAGTAACATACTGATGAGCATACAACAGATCTGTGCCCTCCTTCTTCTGCACTTAGTCATGGAAATGTAATAGCTCTGACTCTACTCATCTGTAAATATTCCAACTGTTGTATTTTAATAGTTTTAACTTTCAACCAGATGTAAAGAAGTTTGAAATATGTATTTTTATTCTTTAACTGTATTTTCCATAAGCACAAAACCTACAAAATATTGTACTCTTTGCAAAATAATGCTTGTGTAATCTTACTTTCACAAAAATTATCTGTATGTTTTCTCAAATACAATTTTTTAACTTTGTTCTTCATCTCATTTCTTTAATAAGCAGCTCTTTCCATGTGCCATTAGCAAGACTTTTTCTCAGCATTTACTAATATGTTTATAATATAAAGTACAGTGATAAGGGTTGTGGGTTTTTTTGATAGAGTGGACTTAATCTGAAAATTACATTGAAATAAATATCTAAATTGTCTTTAATTATCATAGAATCACAGACTGGTTTGGGTTGGAAGGGACCTTTAAAGTTTATCTGGTCCCCCCCTGCCTGCAGGGAGCAGGGCCATCTGCACCTAGAGCAGGGTGCTCAGAACCCCGGCCAACCTCCCCTGGGATGGTGCCAGGGATAGGGCAGTGATCACCTTTCTGGGCAGCCTGGCCTAGGGTATTGCCACCCTCAGTGTAAAACTTTCTTCCTTCTACCTAATCCAAATTTCACTCTTTTAGTTTAAAGCCATCACCCCCTTGTCCCATTGCGACAGGCCCTGCTAAAAAGCGTGTCCCTATCTTTCTGACAGGCCCCTTACAGGCTGCACGAAGGTCTCCCTGGAGCCTTCTCCTCTGCAGGGTGAACCCCCCCAGCTCTCCCAGCCTGGCTCCCAGCAGAGGGGTTCCAGCCCTCCCAGCATCGCTGGGGCTCCTCTGGCCCCGCTCCACCAGGTCCCTGTCTCTGCTGTGCTGAGCACTCCCGAGCTGGCCCCAGCACTGCAGGGGGGTCTCTCTCTCTGCCCAGAGCCCTGGGAGCAGAGGGGCAGGGTTTCCCCTCCCCTGCTGCCCACGGAGCTGGGGTGCAGCCCAGGGTGCCAGTGCCTGCTGGGCTGTGAGCACACGGGGCCAGCTCAGCTCCAGCTGCTCACCCCCCGCACCCCCAGGTCCTTCTCCCCAGGGCTGCTCTAAACCCTTCACCCCCAGCCTGGGCTGGTACCGCGGTTTGTCCCGACCCACGTGCAGGACCTTGCACTTGGCCTTGCTGAACCCCATGAGGCTCGAGCGGGCCTGCTCCTCCAGGGGTTGGGTCCCCTCCCTCAGGCCTCTCACCTGCACCACCCGTGCCACCTGCGGCCTCGCTGACCGTCTGTGTCACCGATGTAGACATTAAACACCACTGGTCCCAGCACGGGCTCCTGAGGGACCCCACGCGTCGCCGGTCTCCGTCTGGGCACGGAGCCGCTGCCCGGACGCCTCTGCGCGCGACCATCCAAGCGGTTCCCGCGCAGAGAAGCGAGGCCCTCGCACGAGCCCGCCGCGGGCACCGTGGCAACGGGCGGCGCGTCACGCGCGCCCCGCCCCGCCCCGCCGCTTCCCGTTGCCCTTTCCCCCAAGATGGCGGCGCCCGCGGGACCGGTGAAGTTTTGGAAGCCGGGTGAGGGGCGCGGGCGGAGTGGGGAGCGTGTGAGGGACGGGCCCTTCCCGGGCCGGCTGTGTTCAGGGTCCGACCGAAAGTCGCGACGCTTCCCCCGGCAGCCGCCGGCTCTCGGGGGTCGCGGGGGTTTCAGGTGCCGAGGGACGTGCTGCGCAGGGCGGCGAGATCTGTGCGGGGCGCCGCTTCCCGGTGCCGGGGGTGGCAGGGGAAGGGACGGAGCCAGCCCGCAGCCCTCGGGGGTGGGGGTGCTGCCCTCGGGGAGGCCTCGGCCAGCTGGAGGAACGCGCAGGGGAACCCCTGGGCGGTGGGATGTGCTGCCCCGGGGGGAGCGGCCTCGGGTGCCACGCACCGGGGAGGGCAACGCAGCAGAGAAGGGGCTCGGGGTCCTCTGCGAGCCGTCGATGAGCTTTGGCCACGAAGAAGGTCACCCGCGTCCCAGGCTGCGTGAGGAAGAGCGCTGCTGTTGTGTGAAGAGAGGCGGTCCTGCCCTCAGCACTGGGGTGGCCGGATCGGGGGTGATCCGTGGGCTCCTCAGCACCAAGAGGACAGGGGCTGACTGAAGGAGGGCCGTGAAGACAAGGGCCAGAAAGATGTGTTGAGAGACTGGAATGCGTGACACAGAAGGGGAGGCTGAGAGGGCTGGGACTGTGCAGCCTGGAGAAGGGGAGGCTCAGGAGGATCTTTCCCATGTATATAAACACCTGATAGGGGGGTATAACGAAGACAGGGCCAAACTCTTCTTGGTAGTGACTCCTGACAGTACAAGAAGCAACGGGCACAAGCTGAAATATGAGGAAGTCAGTCAGCTTAAACATAAGAAGAACCTTTTCTGTTGAGGGGGTGACCAGGTTCTGGAACAAGCAGCCAGGCAGGTTGTGGGTTCTCCAACCTGACTGAACAAGGACCCGAGCAGCCTGATATAAGTGACTCGGTGGTAAGCAGGGTGTTGGTGTAGAGGGTCTCCAGAGGTCCCTCCCAGCCTCTGCTGTGCTGTGACTCCATTCACTTGGGGTTTGGGCGGTGGGTACCTTCCCATTTTCTTAGCCTGGTGGGAGCTTGGTCAGATATTCAAGTCCCTGGTTCCTAAATTCCCCAGCTGTTCTGGAGAATGAGTGTGTATTGGAATCACTCTACTCACTCTTAAACTTGGATCAATTTGCTATAAAAGTCACTTGGCAGCTTTGAATAGGTACCAACTGCTTTCAAAAAGTGGAAAAAGCCCAAATAAGCTAATCCTACAAAACGAGGGAATCCTTCTCTTTGCTCTCAGACTTTCCCTGTTGAATTAGCAGCTGGAGATGATACATTCCATTACTGAGATGAGTTTTTGTTTCTAATTCACTTGCATGATTCAGCATTTTGTTGTCAGTAGTTTTCTGGTAACATGCAGCAGGAATAAAGCAAGTTTCAGTTACTGAGGTAAAGTCACATCTGAAGGGAGTGGCCTGTCTTGTGAGCGGGTGAGGGTGAGTATTTATCCAGTTGATGTTAGCCAAGGCAAGTTCTGTTACATGTTTGAATAGCTGGCTTAAACTTCATGGGCATACTTCTGAGAAGGATATTGAAGATATATCTGAACTGTTGCACAGAAAAAGAAGAAAATTCCCAAGCTCTTGCTGTATATTTTTCCAACATTCTATTTTTTCATCCTTTAGCTATTCTTTTAAAAATTCAAATACTTATTCACATTAGATTTATTTTATTTTTTATTTTATTGTGATACACTAGTCAGAAGTGTATTCTCCCAACTAAATTAAACTTATGTCATCTAGGCACAGAAGGTCCTGGTGTCAGTGTCTCGGAGGAGAGACAGAGTCCTGCTGAGAGCGGTAGCATTACTGTCGTCTATAATCCTTATGCTTCCCTTTCTATTGAACAACAAAGACAAAAGCTGCCTGTTTTTAAGGTACAGAAGTTCTGTTTTGTATCCTACATCGGTTGTGTGATATCTGGCTCTCCTGTCCTTTTTTTAAAAAAGCAGTATAGAATCACTTCCCAAGGTGAAATAATCATTTCATGACCTTGCTGTCTTTATTTGCTGAAATCGATTGTTCTGTTTGACAACATTACTGTCAGTTTTATAGGGTTTGTAGCTTTATCTTATTTACTATGAAGTTATATATGTAAGGTGTAGATTTTAAAGGACTGTGTAGCTTTTAACAGTAGACTTCACGTAAAATGAATTTACTGTATCTAATAGATATGTAAATATTGACATTTAAATTCTTATTCTTGTACACATCTGGTTTTGATACCTAAATGTCATCTTCTCTTTCAGCTAAGAAATCACATACTTTATCTGGTGGAGAACTATCAGACGCTGGTGATTGTTGGGGAAACAGGTTGTGGGAAATCAACACAGATTCCACAAGTAAGTGTCTGTTTAACTTGGCAAAATGGTGTATTCCTTCTGGTGATTTTACATGAAATGAGCAGCCCAGAACTGCTCTGTGAGCATGGAATTCACCCGTGTATGTGACCAAAAAGGAGAGAAATATGAGGAGGAAATAGCAGGAGCTGGTATACCTGTAATATAAAACCTCTTCTACTACAGCAAAGGGCCACACACAACAAATAAGTTTTATTCTGGTACAAGTAGTAGTCACTGTGCTGTAATAGGTGTTTATTACTCCATCAGAATCACGTTTAAAATTTGTTTGAGAACATGTTTTTAAGAAGGAAAAAACATACACTTTTTTTTATGAGCTTTCCTACTGGAAATCTTGTATTTTATGTAGGTTTGTAAAATTTTCTCTTTCATGACAGGAATGAAAAAAAGTCTGAGAGTGTTTCAAATTTAGTTCTTGATTTTTTAACTTCAAAAATTGCAGACTAATGATGAATGTCATCTGCTTCATTGGAAACACAGGGCTTGTGCTGCTTGGCTTTTTTTCTTATTATAAAATACAGGAGAGGGAAAAAAAAGTGAAGTAGTTAAAAAATATTAATACTTGAGACCCAATGAACTGCTCCTAGATGCTTTCTGAAAGCATATGTGCTTAGGAAGTAGGTATTATACTATATTGCTTTCAAGGTGTGATCAATGCCACACAAAATCTCTAGGTGCCTGATTTGCCTGAGGTCATGTTAGCATCAGAACCAGGAAGAAGCACCTGTTGTGGGGAACTAACACCATGCTGTGATCGATGAATTTCTTACCCTCACTGTCTGTTTGCAGTACCTGGCAGAAGCTGGCTGGACAGCCGAAGGAAGAGTTGTTGGAGTGACGCAGCCTCGTCGGGTTGCTGCTGTTTCAGTGAGTTTCTCCATCTCCAGATAGTCCCGGTTTGTTGTCTTTATAACCTCCGGTTTATTAGCAGATTTTGCTGAATAGCAGGAATCACTACTGCATGAGCTCCTGAATGAACAGACATTTCTGCTTATCTCCCTCAGAGAACTGCTGGTACCATACACAGAATTCAACCTGATTAGTAGGCCTTGCCAAAGCTTCCAAGTTCAGCACTGCAGCTGTAAAAGCTTTGAAATAAAATTGTCTGGTATCAGCAGAACTGTGCGTGGAAGTTAGGGCTGCGCAGCGTTGAGCTGTGATTGACTCTGGACTAGAACTGTGCTTGTATGACCTTAACTTCTTTCACAAAGTAAAGTAGTGGAGTAAATCTGCAAACAGTAACATAGCCAGTGGGAGAAAGAAGAGTGTACCTCTTCCTGGCAATTCATACCTAGCTTTCTTGAATTTTTTTGCGTGCGTGGTTTGTTGTTGCTGTGATGGGTTTTTTTGTTTGTTTGGGTTTTTTTCTTGTTTGTTTGTTTTGATTTATTTTGTTGTGGTTTTTGTTCCCCCCCCCCCCCCCCCTCCTTTCCCCTTTTAAGAGTGTTGGGAAAAAGACGAAACAAATTTCTTGTGATAAATCTTTTTAGTATGTCTAGGAGAGCGTAATGTCAGCTAGATACACTATGAGAAGAAGAAGAGGAGATGCTTAGGGCAACAACTTGTACTCTCTGGTAACAGTCTACATGGAAAGCCTCCAGTGCTCCACAACTACTGCCAAACACTGACTTGGTGGGCTGAAGTTTCTGCTGCAGCGATTTTTTTTGTACAGAAAACTGAGGTGCAGTTTGGTAACCCTCATTTTGTCAGTTCTTTAGAATGTGTTAAACAGTACCTGCCACAAATCAACCTAAGCTTCTGATGAGAATGTAGCAGGCTGAGCAACTGCACAACTGGCTGTTTTTTCTTGTTCAGTGTTTTTTGACCAGATCCAACCTGGTTAAGGCAACAGTCCCTAGCAGGAACTCATGTCTTGTGCTTTGCCAGTCTGCCTGCAGTGCCCTCCCTTTTCTCCTTCATAGGACATCCAGCTGACAGGGCACAGTTCTACAGGAGATCTTGTGTATACTTCGATAATTTCTCAGAACTTTAAGTTCTCTTCCCTTTGGCTTCTTAACACAGTATTTTTAAGCCTAAAATAAAATGATTGCTCAATTAGAACTTGGTGTATTGATACAGTAGGATTTGTCTTTCAGAATGTTGTTGCTAACTGCCTGGATTGTATGGCTGTTGCAGGGAGATGAGAGATCAAGTTGATTGAACTGAAAGTAATCTTTTAATCAGTGTGCTTATCTGCTTTCCCATTTAAGCATGGGGGCTGGCAGAAGTGAGGAGAAGTCGTTGCGGAGGCATAAGGCATAGTTTAGAAATTCCTGAACTTCTCCTTGCATTCCTCTGACTATTACCCTGAATGCTTGGGCTGAAAGTGATGGAGTGATAAGATTCCAAGTGAAATCATGAATCCACTGCCTGTCAGTATGGTTTAGAATGTCACTCAAATGACTAAAAGTGGCTTGGTCTTGGAATTCTACTTGGAATAATGTATATAATGTGGAGTTTTATTGTGTCATTAGCTATTCAGTGTCTTTGTAGCTTGCTGAAATCATGGCCTGATAATACCTAGCACTGTGTAGAGTAAGCCTGAATAACCTGGAATGTTTCCAGGGCTGGGGCATCGACCATGTCTCTGGGAAACTTGGGCCAGGGTCTCACCACCTTCAGTGTAAAAAAAAATTCTTTTTTATATCCAGTGTAAAACTCTGCTCTTTTAGTTTAGGACTGTCACAACAGATCCTGCTAAAAAGTCTGTCCCTGTCTTTCTGACAGGCCCCTTGAAGCACTGAAATGCTGCAATAACGTCTCCTCGGAGTCTTCTCTTCTCCGGGCTGAACAAACCCAACTCTCTCAGCCTGGCTCCCAGCAGAGGGGTTCCAGCCCCCTGTTCTTTTTTTTAATGTCTGTTTTCTATGGACAAAATAACAATACAATGAAGACCTGTGCCCTGAGTGGCCTCTTGTTTAGCAGTATCTCTTTTCTCAGGTTGCAGGCCGAGTTGCAGATGAAAGAGGCGCAGTGTTGGGGCATGAGGTTGGATATTGTATTCGGTTTGATGACTGCACGGATCCACAAGCTACAAGAATTAAGGTGAAACATGAACAGTGTGTGGTTACTCTGAAGGGGTTAGCTGAAACTCTTCAAGTACTTTTGCAAAATTCATGAGAACCTTGTGATGCCCAGTAAAGAGAATAGAAAACATTTCAGTTTCCTGGGTGGGTACCCCAAAAGTGTGTTTGAAATGACTGTGGCTATCCAAACCTTAACAAAATGGGTACGTGTCCTGTTCTTCTAGTTGAGCAGCCAGCATTTCAAACCTGAAGGAAATTTCCGAGTTAATTATGGCCAGGTGTTGGAACAGTGCTAGTGTGACCTGATGCATCACTCAAAGTCACAGTGAAACACTGCAGTATCTTTCTTTACTGCTGAAGTATCCTCACCACCCTAAAAATAGATGTTAATTAAAAGCACAGCTAAATCCTAAGATGCGTAGGCTGAGAGTGATTTGATGTGGATTAAATAGCAAAAGCTTTGCAGCTGTTCTTGAGTGGCATGAACAATATCAATGGTGCTTGTGTGAGTACAGAAAAGAATTTCCTTTAGTTATGCTGGAATAGCAATGGTGATGAATGAGACAATTTAGCTTTTGATTATTTTTTCTGAACCTGATAGCCCTTTTAAAGTGGAAGAAATGGAGATGCTTGTTCATTAAATACAGCTTAAATCTTCCCTTTTTTTGAGTGTGCTGATTAATTGTGTGGGATTGGAAATGTGAAGATTTTTACCTTGCACACCAGTCAAGCTACTGTTTGGCTACTACATAAAGCTGGTGGGTTTCCACTGACTAGTGGGAAGAAACTATTAAATGTTGCATTTTGTTGAAATGTTAAGGTTTGTGTGCTGCTCAGAAGTGTGTGATTGATATTAAGTAGCCTACTTGGAGAGGGTCAAGACTGGACTGACACACATGATGTTATTGGTAAGCAGATTTAGCCATGTTATAGACACAGGAGTGAAGAAACTTCTATTGCCATGTTCTGGTGCTGCCAATCTGTTACCTTTTTTTATCTATACAAAAATAACTAATTTAAAAAATATCAGTACTGGTTAAAGAGCAATCACTCTGCTTATCTCTGGGTTTGCACTCAGAAATACATATTTGGCTCCCGTATCTGAAAACCAATCAATTTAATAGATCATTAGAAAATTAAAGGCAAGGCAAAATTCAGGCAAAAGCCTCAAAAATTATCTTTAAAAATCACATGGGTAATCAAAACTACCTGATAGGGTTATTTATACATTTTTATTTGAATTCACTTTTAGTTTCTAACTGATGGTATGCTGGTGAGGGAGATGATGGCTGATCCTTTATTAACAAGATACAGGTAAGGAAACATGGAATAAACACTTGCTGAAATGTAGTTTGGTAAACAACTGCATTTTTTTTGACTGAGGTGTGGTTATTATAAATAAAATACCAAAAGATGTAAAAATTATTTTAGGGTTTTGACTTAGTTATGTTGTAAAGACTGTTAGAAATCTATCAGCTGATCATTCATGAGCCTGAATTGTTTTATTTATTCGTTTAAATGTAGTTCTACTTTCTGATGCTAACCAAATAATAATAAAAAAGTCTACAACAAATGCAAGCTATTCTGCTCTCCAGAAAACCAACGCAGTACAGAAAAGACAGCCCTTTTTGCTTCTAGCCCTCTCCAAAAACCAGCCTGAATAAAGAACAGTGTGTATGGACCATGAGGGGTTAGCTACAGGCTTCATTGCTGTGATTTTTTTAACTTCTGTAGTGTTCTCAGTGGCTGTAAACCCTGGTAGTCCAGCAGCAGATTTCAAATGGTGTTTCTAGAAGACAGGAAGATGCTGATTCTAGTGTCAGTCAAACCATTTCTGAAATCTTATCTTTCTGCTTTATTCACAGTGTCCTCATGCTGGATGAAGCCCATGAAAGGACTCTTTATACAGATATTGCCATTGGCTTACTTAAAAAGGTTATATTTTAATGTTTTCTGTAACCCTTTTCATTTCCATTCTTTTTATTAAAACTCTGATCCCAATGACTGATTAGTGAACCTATTTGCCAGAGGGTGATTTCTAGTTCCTCAGTTATCCTACAGCCTATTGTACATGCCCAGCTATTTACTTTAGACATCTGACACTCAGGATCCTCTCTTTCCTTCCCCCAGTGATGAAATGTCTTCTTACATGATATAAGCAAAAAGGTAGTCTTCATTTTGCTGCTGATCATGTGAAGTGATCTGATAGGGGGTTGTTGTTGACTTTCAACCTCCTAAAGATCTGATTCCCACCAGAAATTGAGAGTAAGCCTTAATGATTACAGACTGAATGCCCTTAAAATGAATATAGAATACTCCAAGCAGTCATCGGGTCATTACGCCTATGGGGTGATGTGGGTGCTTCACTTCATCAGCAATCTCATAGCTTCTAAATATTTTTAAAGAGAAGTTATTGGTAATCTGGATGCTCAAGAACTTGGCTCTAGCTTTATGTTTCAGAAAACAGTGTTTACTCTGGATGTTCTTGGTCTCTATCCTAGGTTCAAAAGAAGCGCGGGGATCTTCGACTGATTGTGGCTTCAGCCACCTTGGATGCAGAGGTATAGCTCACAGATTGGGGTTGAAATCAAGTGACCTTAAGTGGCAGCTCCACTTCTATTTATACACAGCTTCTCTGCTGTGCTGCTTGCTTCTTGTGAAGCATTACTGCTGTTTGAGTGCTGCTGAAGAGGGGGATGAGTGCAGGAAAAAATCTGCTGTAGTTAGGGTGCTGTGTTTGGTTTTCATTTTGTGCTAGCTAACATTTTTAGAAGGGAATTTAGATATTGATCTGCTTTTCATATATTGATGCCTTTTTTTCCCCTCTTGTTGGTATTATTATATAAAAAGATGTTCTCTTGGCTTAATGTAGTCTATTAAGAGACGTGGGTTTAAATCTGTTTTGATGATAGCGATAATTTGAGACAACCTTAGACCAGTGAAAATAAGTGATAAATGAGTAGATTTAATTTTGGTGAGACCTTATTAGTTCCCTGATTGACCTGTGGCGACTTATGTAACTTACTCAAAATGTCACTGATTTAATTCTGAACAGAAGAGATACTCTCCTCAATGAGAGCAGCATTTCACGCGGCCCAGTCTTCTGTCTGTAGTAGCAGCAGCAAGAGATTCTGTTTAAGGAGATCATATGAGCCTGTCCACCTGCTGTGGGCCTGTTTTCTTTGAGCTGCCTCAAGCATCTGCAGTGGTTGTAATAGAGATCTTAGGCAGTACATTCCTGCTGTTCTCTTCTAGTATGTGTTTAGGGACCTGCTGCTTGTTAATTTGTGTCTGAACCTGCTTGATGAAGCTGTAAGTCTCCAGGACATCACGTGAGAGCAGTTTTCAGAAGTTTGCCACCTGCTGTGTAATGAAGTGCTTTATTTCACTTCTTTGCAACCTGCTATTTTCATGAAGGACCTCCTAGTTCTAGTAGTGTGGGATTTGGTTTTTAAAACAAACAAACAAACAAAAGCCAAGAACCAATTTTACATTAACTTTCTATCACCTTTGGTTTTGTAAACCTCTGCTGTGTGTCTCCTCAATCTTCTGCAGAGCCCCAGCCTTTTCAGTCTCTCCTCATAAAGCAGCTGCTCCATCTCCCTCATCATATTCACTGCTTTCCTCTGAACTTTTCCTAACTCCACTGTGTCCTGTATGAGGTGCGGTGGTGAGACCTTGCGTGTAGCACTGAAGGTCTGTGTGCCCCAAGATTTCCTTCAGTGGCAAATACCATATGCCATGACTCTTGATAGTAAACTGTGCTTTGGTAGTATTCTGTACATTATATTAGATAGCATTGTAATACTTTGCCTTTGCAAAACTGTAACTGCCAGAAATCGTACATTTCAAATGGTTTAACTTATTTTTGCATTAACTGTAATAGGAGGAGAATGATTAGTATGACTAAAGTTTTGTTTAAACAGAGAAAGTTTATGGCATGTCTATAATGGTCATAAAACTTGAGGTGGATTATTTGGGTTCTTAATGCTCATTCTGTTGCTGTTATGTATTTAAAATACTTCATGGCAATAAATCTAAATTTATGAAGGTGTCTTGCAAAGGAAAAATGAAAAGCTTACATAAATCAGCCTAACATGGCTTTTATAAAGTGAGATCTTGGTGTTCAGTAACAACTGTAAGATTTACTTGCTTATCCAAAAATAGATGAGAATATGCAAGCCCAACCCAGAACTTTTAGGACCAATCATTTCTAAGTTCTCCTTATCTTTGACTTTGCTTCTGCTGTAGATCCAATAAAAAATTTATAGGTCTGCTTTTTCCAACCGTGTCAGCTGATCTAATTAATTTCATTACCTCTTTTCAATCTTTGCTTTTCAAAGTAACGAACATACAAGACTGCATTTGTGCTCAGTGCCTGAACCCCAGACAGAACGGAAGGCAACAAAACCAAACTTTAGTGGTTTTAAATTGGCACTGTCAAATTGTAAAGAAAACATCCAAATAGTAGTAATATAAACTTCTTCATGTTGTCAGGTTTCTCTCTTAATTCTCTGGAGTATCAGACTGAAAGTGTTTGTTTTTATTTTAATGTAGAAGTTCAGGGATTTCTTTAATCTAAACGACACCGGTGACCCCAGCAAAGATACCAGTGTGATCCTCACTGTTGAGGGGAGGACGTTTCCAGTGGACATCTTTTACATACAGAGGTGTGTTCCTGTTTGGTCTTGTCAGTGGTGATTAGGAGAGTGTGCAATTGTGGCATCATTTTGTCTAAGTGAGAGCTCAGAAATTCCCAGACCAAAGGTAAGGAGGTGTAACATTAAATTTGGGAAACATTGGGATATTGTTTATGGCAGCAGGTGTGTTTTTAAGATCACTGTAGTCTAAAGGAAAGAAATTAATACCTGATGGCTGATTCCCAAGGATGCATCGGGAACTAAGTGTGGTATGGTTGATGTATAGTGTCCAAAAGCCAGATCTCTACTTGTTCCTTACAGACATGAGAAGTCTGTACCTGGTGTTCTGTTAATATCTCTATTTTCTCTCCCCGTAGTCCTGTTCCAGATTATATAAAATCAACTGTGGAAACTGCAATGAAAATTCACCAGATGGAGAATGATGGTGATATTCTGGCATTTTTAACTGGCCAGGTATAGACATTTTTAACATTTTTGTATAGACTTTTTTTTTTTAATAGACATTTTTAACTGGCCAGGTATATATGCATTTGATTTCTTTTGCTTTGTAGTGCTGTACTGTGGGCTTTGCAAAGCTGCCTCCATCTCCTGCTTTCCTTAGCTGTGCTTTCTTTAATCTCTTTAAACATAACAAATAACTTCTTCATTGATGGGAGCAGAATTAGGCCAGTCCAAAAGGCTTTTAAAAAATGTAATTGCAGTCTGGATTTATCAAAGCTGCTGATGGATGATAGTTTTTCTCATTTAGTCCTGTATGGTTTTGACCTTGCTAGTAAGTGGAAGAGTATGTGGTATTTTGGTGCTGGTCATACCTATGAAGTTGATGGTGAGTCATCATTAAACAAAAGGATTTTATATTTGTTAGGCTTAACATCTGAAGTCAGTGACGTCTGACAGAAACAAATTGCTCTGAGGCAAAAATTTACTAGTCTCTTCTGCTCCATTTATGCATGTCAAGATCACTTTGCAGCCAAGAAGAGTAAATGGGAGGTAGCTTATAATTTTTCCAGTGAGGAGCTACTTTGAAGAGCTTTAGTAGCATCTTGCATATTTTCAGAATAAATTCCTCATCCCCGCTATTAATTTGGCTTTGAAAGATTGAATTGGCTATCTGACAAGGCACTGTCTCAGCATGTTGCTGTCTGGGGTTTTTTTTAAGCGAGATGATTTTTTTGGTCTCTGGGATTAAGTGTGAAGTTGAGCACTAAGTGTTAATTCTGTTACTGTGTCATTCCTGATTGAGACCCACAGTATTCTACACAGCCAAACTAGATTGGCCTCCCATTTTGTCCCCACGAGTTGGGATACAAGAGAAGATATGCCTGCATCCTCCTGAACTTTCTTCAGTCCTTACTTTGTCATTTTTCTCATGTATTTGTGATAGTGTCTCAAGTAACACTGCACGTAAATATTTGCATATATATTTATTATGAACAGCACTTTATGTAAAACTATTACAAAATTGAGGGAACTAGTCAAAAGATCCTGGAGTGTGAACAACTCAAATTATACAGGGATTGTTTTGGTGTGTATTTTGTGTATAGGTGACAGCTATGTGATAGTAAAGTGAACCCTCTCTTGTTCTGTCCCCTGCCTTGCTCTGGCTCTAGGAGGAAGTGGAGACTGTTGTTTCGATGCTCATAGAACAGGCTCGGGCCCTTTCACGCACTGGAATGAAAAAGCACCTTCGTGTTCTTCCCATGTATGCTGGGCTGCCTTCTCCTGACCAAATGAAAGTGTTTGAGAGAGTTTCTCACAGTGTCAGGAAGGTAAGACTGTTGCATATGTCTCAGTTTCTACCGTCCAGAAGGGTGTCTGTGTTACACAGATTGTATGTATGGGGTTCACATCATGGGCAAACACTGTGACTTTCTGCATCTCCTAAGGTTGCCTGCCAGTTTTCAGACTGAACCAAGAACACATTCCCTGGCTTCCCTTTTCATCTTTGATCAGTCCTAGGCACGTCCGTTCTAACTCTGCTGTCTAACTCATCAACCTCTCAATTTCAAAACGTCTTCATACAACCTTTTATTTGTCTACATCCAGTTGCAGCTTCTTACACCCTATTTTTACCTGGTTTTATTTCTTTTTGTGGTCTAAGTGTCTATGTCTTTTTTCTACCAGTAATGGAAAAATAAGTGACAGAGTGGGTAAGTGTTGTATTTTCACCTAAGAAACAAGGTAAAACTTGCTTGATTTCAGTAGGAAAAAAGTGCTTTCTTTTGACTTCTGCAAGGCTTGGTTAGATATTTAACATCACAGAACTACATAACTGGTCATGATTAGTGCTTTCTGTCTAGGTAGATCCTGGGTTGGGGCTGAGATAAGCTGACAGAATTACACAGGGGTGACTTGTTATAATTCTTGTATCTGCTGGAGTCTAACAAGTAAAACTGTTCATCTGGTGTTGGAGAATGTTGAGTAAAAAATCTTTCCTCTTTGGGATATGACATTAGTCAGTTAACTTCCAAGATTTACTTTTTTCATTTCGGGTGAAATAAGGATTATATTTCCCTCTGTTGTCTGGAAACAATTATTTTTTAATATTTCAGAACATGTGTATAAAATATCTCTGCAGGAATACTGAACATGGAACAGTCAATCAACTCTGTTTCCCTCTTGTTCCCTGCCTCACTCTGGTGGTAAAAGTAACAGTTCAATATAACCGAGCAGCAGGAAAAAATGTTTTTAGTTAGCTACAAAGGAACACTTGCTTTACAGTGTTTTCCTTTGCAAACATTGCCAGTGGTTTTCTCTGCAAACACTGACAAGTTCTTTTATGAAGAGAGAATAAATCTGAATAAGAAAGTGACTGTGAAGCTGTACAAACTGGGTTTATTTCAAGGTGCCAGCTTTTTCTGCTGGAGATGCTGTATCCTTTTGTACTCTAGAGCGTGTTTACTGGAGCTGTCATATCTGAGATCTTTCAGGTGGCTTGTGGCAGAGTCCTGGTGCACCGAGGCTAGGACTGGACAGTCTGACTGAGACTGGGGAGTTCACGGTACCCTTGTTGCGTCTGCACCCTAGGTGATTGTAGCCACCAACATTGCCGAGACCTCCATCACCATCCACGGCATCACGTACGTCATTGACTGTGGGTTTGTGAAGCTTCGAGCCTATAACCCCAAAATGGCCATCGAATGCCTTGTGGTGGTACCAGTATCCAAAGCTTCAGCCAATCAGAGAGCAGGGCGTGCGGGCCGGAACTGCTCTGGAAAATGCTACAGGCTTTACACAGGTCAGTCATTTGATGTGTAGGGAAGGTGAGCTTGCTGGTGCAATGTGAATTTTGATTTCTAGTGGTTTTCCATTAGACAAAGAAGATCAAAAATGTATTCTTTTTTTCTTACTCAGTGAGACATAGAAATTTCCTCTCATTATTCCTCTGGCTTATTTAGAAATACAATGTCATATGTGCTAAGCATTGGAGACTGAATCCTTATAGAGAGAGAAGCACAAACTGAGCAGGGGAGTGCTACGAGATTGTCAGCAATTGCAAACCTGTAATGTTAATGCGGCTCTGGCCAGCCTACTAAGAAGTTAATCTTCTTATGATCTTGGTTTCTGAGCTGTTGCTTCAATGTAAAATAGCCACCTATGATGTTTTTTTCTCCTGTGACTGAAGTCTCTTTTAGACTGTGCATCTAACAGAGGACTCTGGAAATACTCTAGATAACCAAGGAAATACTTCTTTGTGTCCCCTTTGTCTCTGGAAATACTCTAGATAACCAAGGGAATACTTCTTTGTGTCCCCTTTTTCGCAGGAATAGGTTCCAACCCCAAATGCTTCCCTTGAAACAGTGACGCTGGCACGGTACAAAAACAACCATTACATATAAATCTATTGGCCACCTAGCAGTGTGCAGGTAGCCACAATCCAACTCTTTCTCTCCTTAGATGTTTAATGAGAAAAGGCATTGCAGTTTTGTTCTGCCATTGCTGATGTGCCTCTGGTTCCCTCTGGTTTTACTGGAGCTTTGAGACTTTGAGAGCTCAAGCGTATTCTTTTCAATTGTGCGCGTGCTTGCCAGCAGCCACCACTTTAATCAAAGACATGATTTATTCTCTACATTTAAAAACCATGATTTATTCCCTAAATTTGTGTGTCCAAGAATCAGGAGAGAATGTCTGCTGCATAACATACCAAGCTTACCTAGCTTTTTTAATATTTTACTGGAAAAACCATGACTACACTGAATTTATTTTTGTGTGCTCAGGAGCTGGCCTAAGGAGTGCTTTAGGAAACATTTTAAAGAGAAAAAAAAAACCCCAATAACAGAAGAAGAATTCAGATGAAAAGAATGTATTTCTTAGCTCGTTTTGCCAAGTTTTAGATTGACGCAGGGATGCGTGTGCTGCCTTCTTTCCTGCAGAAGAGTTGGTTAGTGGGAGGTGCAGGGATTTTGACCTTATATGAAGTATTTTTCCAGATTTAGACTATATAATGAATGTACTTTTAAAAAGGCATTGTTAAACAAATTGGTTTTCAATCCTTAGTCTTTATTTTAAATGTGCTGTTGAAACCTCCTTTTGTTTGAGTAGTTACTAAAAATAGAGCTCTTGTACTTTTCCATGTCCCTTCTTGAAAAAAAAAAAAAAGCTTTTTTTCTAGTATTGAACCCTGCCTTTTATTTTTCTGATAAAAATATTAAACAGAAGAGAAATGAAGCATTTCCAGATTTCTGTGAAGAATATATAACACTTCAAGGTGAAATATGGGTGGGTCAGCTACAGAATCAGCAGTGTAGCCAAAACCATTGAATTTTCTACTTACAGTATTTTAAAATACAGTAATTGGAGAAAGATCATCTTTGAGTTAGAGTTCTTCTAACATCTGTTAAGTCTTTGTACTTGCTAACTTCAACTTGAATATATTTCTGTCACGTTGGCTGCATAGAGTGGGAGCTGAAACTCAGTCCCAAATTGCTTTGTTTTCCTCCCACCTTAGAAGAGGACTTTGAGAAGCTGCCCAAGTCAACCGTTCCTGAGATGCAGCGCAGTAACCTTGCACCTGTCATCCTGCAGCTGAAGGCTCTGGGAATAGACAACGTGCTCAGATTCCCCTTCCTTTCGGTGAGTCCTGGGCTGTAAGGTCTCTCCTCTTTCTTTAGACTGAAGAGAGATCAGTAGATGGCTTGTTGATAACCCACAGAACCATTAACCAATAACCATTGCCCTGTTAATTGGGAAAGCACAACTCATTGTCCTCTATCAGGCAGCAGAGGATGTTTTTGGGAATCAACTAGTGCAAGTGAAGTGTGACAGCTCAGAAATGACTGCTTGTATTTGAGAGTTTGCTATTAGAAGTGTTGAGAAGTCGAGAAAGGCCTAGAAAGACAAACTGAGGCTCTGCAAAGCTCTAACTGCAGTCCCTTGGCACTGAAATTATGAAGAAAAGGGAAAAATAAAATTGATATCTACAGAACTAAACCTATGCTTGTTAAAAAACATCAGTGCCAATTTTAGATTTGCTTTCTGTAAAGATTCTGTCTACTCTCGTGTGTCTGTCAAGAACTAACATGGTAGCATTAGAAGGGAAAGTTAAGTAGTTATTCTGATGACAGCTGCCATTGCTGCTGGATAAAGCCAGTGCAGCTTTTCTAGCTGGGATCTTGAGAGCATCATGGTGATGACGATGAGCATGTTGTGATGCTTTTGACTCACAGCCCTGGTGGTCAGTGGAAGGGTGATAGGAAGAGTCCAAGAGCTCTTTCCTCGTATTGCATAATTAGAAGTTGGGGAGTTAGAACTTGGGGATTTTGAGAAAGAGGAAGATCTAAGAATGTTTTTGGTGAAAACTCATGTTCTATGATGGTAACTTTAAACAATGCCCCTTTCTTTTTTCACAGCCACCTCCTGCACAGTCAATGGTGCAAGCTTTAGAATTGCTGTATGCTTTAGGAGGTGAGAATATTATGCTTTGCTTTATTTATAGTTATGTTAGAGGAGTTATGAAACAAATGGTTAATTTGGATTTGGTAATTGGATGGATGTTAATGAAACTTGCATTTCAGTTCTGTGCTTTGAGAAAGAGAACACTCAGCCATGACTGGTGGAAGCTTCTTGTTGGTGTGTTTTTGAAATGTACCTCTAATGTCTCCTCTAATTTACCTTCTTTTTCTCTGATTATTTCAGACAGGTAAGCAACCAAAAGGCAGCAGTAACTTTCTGGGAGGAACCAGAACTCTATTGCATAGAGTATAAACCAGAAAGTAACCGATTAGATTGGTCAAACACACATTTTATAGCTATCTCTGTCTACTTCCTTGTGCCTTCATGGGAGGAAACAGCCACTTGTCCTTGCTAGGAACAGGGCTCAGAGCTGATGAGGATCTTGGCTTGATTTTCTCAGGCAGATCCTCTGTTTGTTTCTTAGGCTTACAGAGTGGTATGAAGATACAGAGTTTGGACTCAATTAGACCAGTACATGAGTTAGACACTAAATTTACCTGCATCCAATCAGATAAGTTATTAGATACTGAAGCTCTTAGTGTGGTGATTAAAAGATAAAAGCGATAATTTTGTGTTACTGTGCTAGTGATGGAAACATGTAGCACTTGCAAGTATAAACAAAAAGAATTGAAAGTAAATGTTTGACATCTCTTTCATGATCAGGCTGATTGCAATAACCTAGAATTTAGCAAGCTTTGTTTATCTATTCCTTGGTCAGACTTTAAAAAGCAGAATATAGCTTTTGTAAAGTTTTCTGTTAGCACGTTACACTCATTACCTGATGTTGATGTGTGTGCAAGAACTCTGCCTAACACTAAGTAAAATCTGATGCTAGAATTTGGGAGAGACCAGAATTAAACCCGATACAGTGTTAGCTTTCAGACCTTCTCACTGAGATGGTTTTGGAGGTCTGAATGGCTCAAGTCATACTATAAGAGCTAATTAGTTATAATATTTAAGATTATGAAAGGATACAATTATAAAGTTAAAATTAAATCTCTGCTCTGAATATTGTATGGCTTATGTCTGAAAGACAGCACCTCATGTAGTGCAGTGCTGTTGGTGTTGGTGTCAGGCCTGCAGCCGAGATGAAGTCCAAACCTGTAACGAGTGAAACTGTTCTGATTCCATTAGCTGTGAATGTGTGATGCAACCACTAAAAAAAAGAAGAAAAAAGTCATTCTCATTCATTCCTAAAGGCAGCACATTTCCTCCTGGATGCATTGGATCTCCTTTCTCACACGCTGGCTGGGTTTCAGTGCACATTTGCATTTGCTTTGCGTGCTTTTAAATGCCCAGGAGCTGATTTGCATGCAGCTCGCAGAGAGTCTGCTCTAGTTTTACTACTGAACTTTTTGGTTATGGGCAACTGAACAGATACACACAAACTTTGAATGAAGAAAAAAAACCCAAACCACAAAGCTAGTCTAACAGACCCTGAGAGCATAATTCAAAGGACTTTTCTACTATTTAGCTCCTTAATAGAATCTTTCTTTACTATGTTCTCTGAATTACTTACTAATCACAGCTTGTTCTCAAATTCAGTAGAGAGTCTGAACATATGGTTTAGTTTTAGGTAGCCCTGTGAGGAGCAGGGAGTTGGACTCGATGATCCTTATGTGTGGGTCCCTTCCAACTTGAGGTATACGATGATTCTAAAGGTGTTCATTTTGGTTTTATGCATTATGCCTCTGCTGGATACCTGAAACACTCAAACCCCACTGCAGTAATATTTTTGAACAGTTTTCAATTCCTTTTTGTAGTGGCGAGTGGAATATATGCTGTCGAATCTTGTTTGTAGGAAGAACTGTTACCTTGCTGGGAGGTTTGACAGCTATTTAATCTTTTTGAATGCAACAAACACAAACAAAACAGGAACTTGACACAATAAGTAATCAGAATTAAACTGACTTTAACTCTGTGTTTGTAGTTAAGTCAAAGTTAACAATATTTATTCTGCAATGTAAACGTGAGGAAGAGGGTAGTGTTAAGGAGATTGTATAGGTTTTGGAAGCTTCCAGAGGTTTGTGGCTGTTTTTACATCACTTACAGATGTCGTGTTGTAACTTGTAGCAGTCTGTGCTCTTCTTATTCTCACGGAGCTGTAACTCTCTGCTCAGCCATTCGTTTGCTCTGTGCTGATTCATTTCCATCTCGTGGAGGAGAGTTTCACTTAAGGCCCTTAGTTCTTGGCAACCTTGTCCAGCTTGGAACACGGACTTTCACAGTGGCTCAGAAACATGTTGCAGAGATGAATTTGCAGCCAAAACTACCTTAGGCAAATGGAGAGGAAAGGTCAATAAACTCACTGATGAGCTGGTTGATGTGTTGCCAAAAGTGTTCCACTCACGGTAGCTTCACAGGAAAGCACAGGGCTGTTCCTCTCTTGGCTGCCCATCTCTTGTAGCAACACAGAGAGGTGCTGATGTTGGTGTTCAAGATGGAAAGAAATGTGTGCGCACGTGTGTGATACACGGATTCACCCTCCAAGGTTTTAGGTAGTTTATTATGGAGATTTTATGTAAGTTGCAGAGGTGAAGCTGCCTGAGCATTTGCAGGTGCAGCGAGGATTAAATCTCTCTTATGCAAGTGTGAACAAGTATTTCATCATTTGCATGGGAATAACACATGAATGTGCAGCTTAGGGTCAGGACCCTGTTGTGCCAGCGCGGTGCCGACAGAGAAACCTGTCCAGAGCAGACGCTCTTAAGGTGGAGATAGTTCTGTTGAATAAACACATTACTGGCTTTGGACTGATTATTTTTACAGAGATGCAAACTGATTTTACATCAGGAGTATCTCTCCACAGCCTTCTCCTTTGATGCCACTTTGAAAGTCTGAGTTGTCTGTTGGAGTTTATTGTTTTTGAGAGTGACTTAGGAGGTAAGTAAGCAGGTTAAAAAGTGGCTTTATTTTTAGCTGTATTTCAGAGCCAGACTTTTGTGGAAGATTTGTTTGTAAGTTGTTGCCTGTCAGAAACAACTGCTCTAAGTTTAAAATAGACCATCGCATACTAGTGCTTATTACTTGAAACATTTTAGTGCCACAGTACTTAAGTAATCTCTCCTGAGCATATTCAATAAAAATCTTTGCAAGATCTTCTTCTAAGATCTCCAATTTCATATATATATTTATATGTATATAGGGATACAGTGGTTGCTACCAAGATTATCTCAAGGAAACTTTTACCTATTCCAAACTAGTATCCATTGCAGGCCTTTTGTGTACGTTCAGGCTTACTGCTATAAAAGCATCTCAGCTCCAGGTATATTCTTGCAAAATTGCATTGAGATTTGTAGGATCCAGCAGAAGCCAAAGGATTTTGGCTTGATGCACGTCTAGGAAGTTAAGATGATAGCCAATTCTCCTTTTGCCTACTTAGGAACGCAGTTCTCTTTCCACAGATGAAAGGCAGCATATTCTAAGCTGCTGGTTGTGGTATAGTATTTAAACTTCTCCTAGTGCCCTGATCAAATGAAAGCTGTCATACCATAATTTTTGCAGTTTCTGTGACTGTGTTTAAATAGATAGATTGCTTCGTCATTTCACGTGGACTGCCTTTTGTACCTGTTTCTGAAGAAAATCTTGTGGCGTTATGTGAAATGCCCATTAGGTTTTGTTGAACAGTGTGGAGGTGTGGTGAGTGAATTACTGCCTTGTTATAAGAAGAGAGATGATAGCGTATCAAATAATGACGGAAAGTAAGCACTTGATGGAGATATCTGTGGTTTTAGATATGCTGACTTGAGTTACAGGAGAACTCATTCCTTGATTTGATTTGTGGTTTCACTTTTCTCTGTGTAACACAGCTGAAGTACCGCTGTGGGATTTTGCTACCACACAGTTTGACAAATAATATGTTTATATAATGCGTGGGCCATGGTTGTGTTTTCCTTACTCCACTCTGCTGTGGTTATTTATGCAATCGACAGTGGCCCAAAGTCCTGTTTGTTATTGGGCTCTTGGTAGACCCTCCTTGTGCATCTTCTTATCTGCTTTGCCTCCTCATCAGCTCTACATTTCTAGTTTAGATCATATGAAAATTAAATTATTTTTCTCCCTGACATAAGCAGATGTGACTCATAAACATGACACCCCCAGCACTGCTTCTTGTTTCTACAGATACTCCTGTTCCATAATGATGCCCTCTTTTAACCTCATCCGGACTCCTGCTGGTTTCCATCCCCATGAGCAAAGATGTTACAAAATACTTAAAAATTAGATGCCCAAGTCTAATAGACATTCTGGCCATTGCAGTGACTTCGACTGCATTGGCAGTAGCAATGGAACTTGGTCAAACTGAAGAAACTTGTATATTCAAGAAATGTTTGAGAAAAAAGATAGCAGTGACCCATGGGAGAGTAAATGCATATTAAGGAGTGCCTTTAAGCTTAGTTTAATATATATTCAGCAGCATTTAGGTGCATTTCCTAGATTTTTAGCTTGCAATTCTGCTCTTTAGTTGACATGAAATTCTTGAAGTAGATTTTCTGTGCTATTTTTGCCTATATCACAGCTCCATTTGTTAATATGCTGCAGGTTTGGATATGCACTGCCGTTTAACAGAGCCTCTTGGAATGAGAATAGCAGAGTTCCCTTTGAATCCTATGTTTGCAAAGATGCTTCTGGAATCAGGTAGGAGAAACAAAAAAAAAAAAACCAACTCAAAAATATTTTCTTCATAGTTTTGTGAAAATAGAGGACACTGCCTCTTTTAGTGTAGTATTAAATGTTTGCTAAACTTGAGACAAACTGTGCTTTGTCTCGGCATGGTGTTTAGTGGAAAGAATTGGTTAAACTCATAGACCTCTCCAATAAACAAGTCTAGCACATCTAACACACTAATAAGTCTAATATATTTAAGTTTTCCATTAAAAACATTCACTGTTATACTAAAAAAATTCCAGGAATTTTGTTTTTTAAATACTCTAAAAATATTCTAAACATGGTCTGCTTGTTTTCCTTTTTATTCTATATGGGGGTTAAGATGAATGAAGAACAATTTCCTTTAATGAATTTCTGCACTTCTCAGGAAATTTTGGCTGCTCCCAGGAGATTTTGACAATAGCTGCCATGATGCAGATTCAGAACATTTTTGTGAGCCCTCCAAATCAAAAAGCTCAGGCTGTAAGTTCAGTTGTGTTTGTTTTCTTTGTGTTTGTTCTACATTTCTGGATTTCTGCCAAGTATTTTATCGCTACTTGTTACAGACTGCAAGTTTGTGTGAAAATGAAGCAAGGTTTGGAACTGAATGTGTTGGTTACAGGTAGAATTAGAAACTGAGTAACAGTGGGAATCTTGGAGTCCTTTCCTAGTGTTAAAAGCCTCCTTCCAAGGACCAGAAACATGGTTATAAACCAATAATGGTCAGTGTAAGATTTTTTTTTTTTGCCAAAAACCCCAAACCTCCCCAAACACTACTTCTTTTCAAGAAAAGCAAAAAACAAAAGTATTAGGATATAGTAAATTATTAATACATAGTAGGAATCTAATTGTAGTGCATTCTTCTCTTGGATTTTGGAGTTCATTTTTCTAATTTTGGTTTTAGAAATGCTCCTGAATATAGGTGGGCTAGTAAAATACAGTTGTTGCCTAGAGGATCTACCCTATATGGTAAGAATTTTAATAGTCACAAGGAGATAGGGAGATGATGGGAACTGAGTGCATTTTCGACTTGACTTTTGCAAAAATCAGTCTGCTTACAAAAATATATTTCTGCTTCTCCAGGCCAGGCAACACAGAAAGTTTGCTGTGGAAGAAGGTGATCATCTCACTATGCTTAATGTTTACGAAGCCTTTGTCAAAGTAAGTCAGGTCAAGTGCGTATGGTTTTGCAGGAGAGGGAAACACTTGAGGTCCTCAGTTCTGATTCTGGGAGTTCTGGCTATAGCATCCTCAGAGCTGAGGACTTACCAAGTGAAAATTCTGCTTTAAAAGATACTATGGTTATATATTGCCACACACTTTCTGTAGTTCTTCTGAACAGGGAATAGAAAGAACTTGATTTGGGTAGAGCACGGGAGTCTTGTGGGTAGACAACTGTATTTTCAAGGAGAGTGGGATTTTTGAAAGGGCTTAAGAAAAACAGATATCCAAATTGCAAATGAAATTTGTATTCTCTCATCTTTTCTCTGTGTGTCGAGTTCTACTGGTTATAAATTGCACCTACTCTAGCAGTCTTTTTTAAAACTATAACCTCATTGATTATCATATCCACTTTTCCAGTGACCATATATATATATATCTCCAGTGTATTTACCCTAGGGTTTAACACCCATCTTAATGCTTCTCTGTAAGCTGAGGTTTTGCCTAATGTTTTCAAAGTCCTCTACCTATTTGGGGGAAGTATATTTTGCTGGTATATTCACAGCAGTGTCGAGTTCAAGCAGTATAACCACTCAAGTATTTAAAAGACAGATTCCCTTTCCCCCCACCCCAAAGCAATCAGTCAGGCACCAACTGAAATTTTGCCATTTAAATTTTATACCTGACTAATTCTCAGAAAGAGCCAGATGCAGAGGCTGTTGGATTAAGTGCTGGCTTCTGGTGAAATAGTTCTTTGCAGAAGGACCAGTGAAAACAGTACACAGAAATGTATGTTTACATTTTGAGATTGAGAACAGGCTAGTTTATGATACGAAGCTTTTTGTGTGTGAGAATGCAGTGACTGATGCTATTCTCTTCCACCACATATGAAGAAATGAAGCACGTCTGTGTGAAGATACCCCGTGGCATTTGTTCTGTTGCTGTTTAGGTGTCGTTTGAAACATGTTTTGTAGTTAGTGGTGTTATGTACCCTTGTAAGTTGATATGTAAACAGATGATTTTCAGGGAAAACCACAATAAATCTGTTGCAGGAGGCAGAAGAAATGCAGAACAAAGCTATGTGAGCCAAGAGAGTGGGTTTTGTTTTGCTGATGGTATTTTCTTCTAATTTTTTCTTTCTTCTCACTGTACAGCACAGCAAGAGCTCTCAGTGGTGTCAGGAACACTTTCTGAACTACAAAGGGCTTGTTAGAGCTTCTGTTGTAAGAGAGCAGCTGAAAAAGCTTCTTGTCCGCTTTAAAGTACCAAAGAAGTCCAGTGAAGGTGAAAAATTTTTTTTAACCTGTTGTCCAATACATATTGAAGGTAGTCTCCAAATTGTCAGTCTTCCTGCTTTTCTTGTAACCTTTGAAGTATTTTGTCCCTGGCCTAAAAATTATGTTAATGAAAACCATCTCTTTTTTTTTTTTTTTCCTGAAAATGATTGCAGAAGAGCATTTTAGCCTATTTTTACAATTAACATTTAGTCCAGTCTACACTAGTTAAGTTTTCCAGCAGGAGATAATCATCACTGATTAATATTTAATGGACATACTTACCAAAAGAGTCATAAAAGCTGCTTTTCTGGTATGTTCATGATGATGTACAGTCCCTGGGATCCAGTCTCCAGTGCTGTGCCTGCACAGCTGCTGTGACTACTTCTCAGCACCTGCCTCTAACAGCTCTGGAGAATCAGATGTCAGTGCTTAGCTGTCACACAAGGTTACTTAAAGGACTGTGAAACTACCTTTGTGGAGACACCAGTGGCAACAGTAGTTTTTTATGTAGTAATTTTGATTTGCTGTGAAATTGAAGTCAGAAGAGATTGCGGGGTTTGTCTGCCTTCAACCTTAGCTGTCAAAGCCTGTTGCAGTGTGAAAAGTTGTCTGAGATGATTAAGTGGTATTTTAGGGTTTTTTTTGCCATTCCATTGACTTATTTTCCATAAAAATTCTTTTCTTCAGGTGATCCAGATCCTGTTTTGAGATGCATAGTTTCTGGATTCTTTGCTAACGCAGCTAAATTCCACTCCACTGGAGCTTACAGGTAAATATATGTAGCTTCATTACAGCTGTTCCTTAGTTTCAAAGCTCCTTGGACAGGACAGGTCTAAGTAGAATCAACAAACAGATACTTCTCTAAACACGTGCAATAGAAAACACACAGCATTTGATTTACTAAGTATTTGAAGTTTTCTGTCTTCAAACTGCTTCAGTGTTTCTCTGTTCTCTTTGGCAAATATAAAAGATCAGAGTTGCTGATAGTGGGAGGCTGTTACTGGTAGTAATTAGGTTATGTTAATACAAGCAAGTACAGGGTCTCTGCTGTCGCTCTCCCAGTGCACTGAATAAACCCCTGAAATATTACTGCTTCATTTAATGTAGATAAAACTCTTTTAGGACATTAAATTGTCAGTTCTTCCTCTGGCCAATGCTTAAGCCTGGCTACATCCGAAAGCCTGTTCATTAAACGCAAATGTTTTTCATTTGCTTCAGCTCTTTGGTTGTTGCCTTTTATTAACCATTCTTACTGGGGATGAAAGGAACCGAATGTTAAGCAATAAACAAATGCATGGTCTGAAATAGTATCTTGCTTTCAAGGACTATCCGTGATGACCATGAACTTCATATCCACCCCACTTCGGTGTTGTACGCAGAGAAACCACCACGCTGGTAAGTTAAAGCTGCTTTCATTTGCGTCGTGATCTTTACAACACAATCTCAGCATCCAGACGCTTTCGTGAATGACTTTTCTCCATCAGTGGAGGAGTAGATATAGGAGGTCATGGTTCCCACAGAGAAAATTCAATTGGTATTTCCTTTGCATCTTTTTGTAGGCAATATCCAAATAAATCAGGGAGACAGTGACCTTTAACTGTCAAAAAAACCCTGCAAAGGTTGGAAAGCAGAGTCAGGTGACCCTTTTTTAATAGGCAACGGATTTTGCACTGCAAATTGTTCTTCAAATAGTCTCTGTACCTAGGCAGACCTAGGATTCATTTACTTTCATTAAGCCTATTAAGTAAATGCCCTGTCAGATAGGTGCTGCAGTAATTGCAAGTGGCTTGCTAGAAGAGGGCCTGTGTGTCAAAAGCATGACACAGAAAATTTGAGAGACGTTACAGCTGTCTGGCATATGGAGGCAAGAAGTGGTTGTCCTCTCATATGAACTATATACAATTCTATTTCTGCGTCGGTTAGAAATAGGTTTCAATTAGAAATATGTTTCTAATTACTAGGTCAGCGTCATCAAGCTGAAGTATTTGGACTATTGTCCTTTTTTCCCTCTTGCTGAGACTTTGAAGGATAAACTTGGCCAGTCTCATCTGTTATCTCTGAATTTAGGCTCCCACACCTGTTGCAGAGGGTTTGCAGAAGTGTAACTAATTGGAACTCAGCCATCAATTATGTGGGCTTACAAAAAGAAAGTAAGTCCAGCTCGCTTGTTCTTAACTGTACCATGTCTTCGGGGGTGAGTTGAGCAGAGTGTAGCTAAGGTAATTTTTGCCACTGAAACGAGATGCATTCACTGCTGTTTTGCCAGTTTTTTTTAACCCCTTGTTACTGCTATTAAAAATAAATCACAATTTGTTTGAAATAGTAAAAAGAATACTTTGCAGATATACTTCTGAAATTTTCTAGTTTACATACAGTAGGCAACATCCTGAAAGGGGTTGGGTTATGGGAGAGTGACAGTATAAGGAATAAATTGAGAAGAAATTAATCTGGAAAGAAAGCCTAGCGATAGGGGAGTACTGGGAGAATTCTTTGTTCCAGCACACACCTCCTCCAGAGCTCAGCTTTCAGATGGTGAGCCCTCAGCCTTGGGCACTTCCAGACCTGTGGAAGAGCACAAGAGTAGGCAGCTAGCTGGAAGTCTTCACTGGCAAAACGTTAGGACTGCTCTTTGCTTCACAGCCTGTTTACTGTTGGTGGCAGCAGTATTGCTGGAGGTTTGGGGAATACTGATTCTGGGCTTAAATCTCTTTTTGGGCCCCTGTGTTGCAGAGCTGTCTCCAAAGTCAAGTGGTATCCCTACTACCAGCCTAAAGACACTGCTGGCTCGTGGCATCCTGTGAGACAGGAGTTTAACTCAGCAATCCTAGTTTCAGTGCTAGTGCTGCCTGGGCACCCATCCCGTACTGAGGGCTTCAATTCTCTGTTTGTTACGAGTGTGTATAAAATGTGTTTTCATTCTTGTTTGTTTTCCTCAGATTTCTCTTTAATTGTATTAGTTGAGATGTCTCGAGCTGCAGTTGGCAGACAAGAGAATTTTGGGCTCTTCCCTCTTTGCTTTTGAGAGCAAAATACCAATTAATGAGTGAGCAGAAACCTTGTGGGTTTGCAGCTCTCCTGTGTATAGAAGGCAGATAATGACTTGTGGTTCTGGTGACTAACCCATCAGCGCGTGGGTTTGCGCTTCTTTGGTGAAAATTACTTTGCCTCCTGAAGGGTGGCTTCAGAAATAGCTTGGCCATGCTGGCAACCTGCTCATGCTAGTGGCAGGGAATGAGTCCACATGGGTGGCTGTTTCTAAATCTATTACCAAGAGATGTTCTGGTGGTAGTTAAAGCTGATTTCTTCCTCTGATCCTTTCTTATCTTGCTTTCCTGGAGACAGGCACCAGGGATAGTCATGCTGGGAGTTGTCCTACTTGTTATGGGTTGAGGACTTGGGTGCTCTGACATCATTCCTCCTGATATCACAGAGTAACGAACAGTCTCTCTTCCAAAGCATCTGTTCTGAGTCCCCATTGGCCCCATTGTAAGAAATAATCTTTCTTTTATACCTTGCATCCATATGTCCTGGTAGTATGTGAAGGTGTTTTCAATGGCAGTCTAAAGGTTGTATTAGAGTACTGTGAGCAACCAGAGGGAAAGAGATAAGAGGGTGTACTATAACTTAGGTTCTCTTGTCACTCTGTACATACTACCTCCTGCAGCCTGTATGTGCAGCTTTCTAAATACACTGTTAATCATCTCTCTCCCTCATTGCTTTATAGCAAACTCTATTTATTTTCTTTCCTTTCTCCTAGGGTAGTCTACAATGAAGTGATACAGACTGCTAAATACTACATGAGAGATGTGACTGCGGTTGAATCTGCATGGCTCCTGGAACTGGCACCTCATTTTTACCAGCAAGGAACGGTACGGAATCGGCATAAAGGCCAAACGGTACCATTGCTGCATTAGCAGCTCTTGTATCTGACCTTTTCAAGTGTTTCTGTTTTGTTTGTCATCTCTTTAATGGTGCAAAAATGTATTGGGTTTCGTTCATCGTAGTGGTTTAAGCCAGAAGATAATAAATTGATGCAAGAAAGCTTTCTCCCAATTATCCAAACTACAGACATGATCTCAAAGTTACTAAACAGTGTATCAGTCTGGTAAATGAAGCCTTCATCCACTTTATAGGCCCTTGGTAACACTTCTCTGAGCAGCACTTGAGCTAGGCAGCGGTCATCCTTTGCACAGTAATTTTGGAGGAGTCCTGGCTTGTTTGCAAAGGGTTGTGCAAATCCCAAGCATTTTTTTTTCTTTTTTTTTGAGCATTAATTTTGTTTACTGCAAAAAAATAATCAGCTCTGATGTGTTCAAACTTGAAATGACAAGGACCAGCTGCTCTTTGTACAAACCTTGTGTGTGTGATATACATCCCTTTTCTTTATAAGTATCTAATAGCTGTCACCATCCTTTAAATGAATGGATTCACATGAGACAGAGCTGATAGACTTATTCACTGGTCATTCTGAGAACTGGATTGGTATTAAATGTTATCTAAACGTTAGTTATGCTGGAGCTCTTGCTACCACATTGTATGTAAATATTGTACAGGCAAGATTGCCAAATTGATCTTGCATGTGAATTTCCCAGGGGAGATTAATAACTGCTAAGCTTTATATTCTAAATTAGTGAACTATTTCCAAAATACTGAGTGGAAAAATGCCCTTGCATATCAGACCTATGCAAAGCAGATCTGTTGATATGAGCAGCCACGTTGCAAAAATGTCTGGTTTGGATTGATACATCTCATACACTATTTGACTTTTCTGAGAATCTGCTGTTTCTTTTCTTTCACTTCCTGAGGTTTTTTGGAAAGAAGAAAAACACTCTGGTGCCTGGAGCACCTGAGGCCATACCTTTGTGGTGACAGTGTATGGCAGCACTGGCATCTGTCGTGTCATTGACTTGAAAGGGTTGGTTTTTATTAGTGTTGAACTTGGATAATTCATCTTAGTTATCCAGACACCATTTATAAATGCACTCACTAAGTAGCTGAATATTTTCTGCCTTTTTGACAGAGGCAGTGGGTGATGACCCCTGTGGGGCAGACCCCTAAGCCTTTGCCTGCTGTCAAGACATTCTACAAGCATGATGTAAAAAGGAGACGAGCCGATGTTCCAGTTGTATCAAATCTGCTCCTGCATTAACTAGTCCTTTTGACTCACATATTTACGTGTTGTAACATCCCATACACAACAGTGTCACATTATAGTGTGACCTCTCCGTGGGCTCAGTTTTGGGGTGAGGTTTTCCTTCAGGTAGGTGGTGTTGGGGAATGTGACTCAGTGACTTGTTCAGGCAAAACTGAAGTTGTTTTTTGTAAGTGAAGCAGGCTTGTCTTACATAGCAATGCCTACCTGACGGAGAGAACCTGGTTTTCAAGGTAGTACTACTACTCTTGTAGATATTCTGTGAAATCACATCAGAACATCTATTTTCCCATTGCCATCCTTTTGATATGGTAGGCGTGAACTCAGTTTGCAGCATAGCATAAGAATTGCTTTCATCCTAAAATAGCCAGAAGCTCTGGAGGGTAGTACTGGTTTTGAGGAAAATAATCTTTTCCAGTTTGATCAGTTAGCCAAAAGGCTTGAGAATCTTTATAACATGTTTAAAAATTATAAATGTTCCTGTTTGAATTATACAAGTAAAATTTGAATAAGCAAGCCACTGCAAGCCACAAATTTATGCTAATTTACAGACATTGAGACCTTTTTTCTACTGAAGGATACACCTTTGTGCTAATAAGAGATTCCTGAAATATGAGAAATTTTATTCCTCTGTTAAGTTCCAAACAAATTACAACTGAATAGGATTCTGCTTGGTCACGGTCACATTCAATTGTGTTATATTCCAAATTTTTCAGGACTTCCTTCATGTCTCTGTTCCATATTTTTGTAGGCCTTTTTCTTAAGAGCACAGAGGTTCAAAGGTGCAATGCAACGGCAGTTGCAGTGCCAGTGTGTCAGTGTGCATACTCCCAGTGCTGATGCAGACATGATGGTGGGAGCACGTGCTCCTCTCTCTGGGCTTTTACACACTGGCAACTTGCTCCCAGTGGGAAGTTATTCCCATGCTTGCAGTTAGTACAGAAGCACTAGAAGATGATATTTTATACCAGGCCAGAGTATCACTTTGGGATAAATGTGTTCTTTTGATTTCATAGCTTTATTTTAGTAACAAGCAGAGCTTGGGAAGGGTGGCCTCTGATATTTGTATAATAATTTATTTAATTTGAATTGAAAGACTGAAAGCATTCTAATTATGTATATGCTAAGCAGTTTTTCTTTTCTTTTCTTGCAGCATCTTTCCTTGAAAGCAAAAAGAGCTAAAGTAGATGACCACTGATTTGACATCAGATGAAGAGCCTACCAGTGATTTCAATCTGGCTACAGTCCATTCAGCAGTCAGTTCATTAAAAATTGGATCTTACATCAACTTAAATGTTTAAATGCCTGCCAGGATCTGTAGGGGTTTATGCATGACCAGTACGTTGTAATCCTATGTAGAGCTTGCATTGTGGACATCTTATTCTTCACCTACTTGACCACTGTTGTTAATCTGGGTATGTTGCTCCTTTTCAATAGTTAGAAAAACAATTTAAAAAGTAAGAGGATACACAGGACCACAAAAAAAACCCAAACCTTCAAGAAGGAAACTGGTTTCCTGGTGTGGTATGGCTGCCTTATGAGAGTGGGGAATAGGGTACCCTGCCTCCTGTTACCTAGAGCACTGTGACTACCACCGGCCAAACTGAGGCTGACTCCTGACAGCAGGAGCTCAGGCAATGAACTAGCCCTTGAGGTGTGAGGGGCTGCCATGGAAACATTGGTTTCATCTTGGACCATCCTGAACTGGTGCAGCTTGTGCTCCTGAGCAGTAAAAGTCTCCTGCCTGAGGTCGAGCTGCCCCTGGCTCCCTGTGCTGCAACAGTCCTGTAGGCAGTGTTGTATTAAAATGTCTTGTTTCCATACGTGAGAGCTGCTGTTTGGGGAGGGGGAGAAAGAGTAGCTCAGTGTTTTTAAGAAGTATTAAGTTTTTCCTTAATCAGGAGACTTTACACCTATCTTCACAAGCAGTCAAATTCACAGATGGGGCTTTACTTTTCCTTTTTGTTTTTTGCTAATAAAAGATTCTAGCCCCTCTCTGCTTGGGAATAGAAAATTTCAGCAGGGGTGTATCATGGACACTGTTTTTTAGCCTCTGTTGTTCGGTGAAGATGAAAATGTTCTGTACTTTCCTATAAAGATCACAGCCCTATCTCTTTCTTTTATTAAGAATCTCTTCTTTGCTTCTTGGGACTCTTCTTGTTTTACTGTAGGAGAAGGGTGTTCTGAGCAGTTGCTGCTTTAATCGGGACTCCACAGCTACTTTCAGTAAGGGACTTCTGTGTTTTACCAAGATTGCTTGGATACGTGTATTTATTTTTTCCATCCCTATTTATATTTATTTTAGAAACACATTGTTTGAAAATTTTATTTTTGTAAAGGCAACTGATTTGATGAATGTGTTTTTGGCATATTAACTATAATTTTATTTTCTTTAAAAAAAAAATTTAAAAAAGGGAAAAAAGGGATGTAAATAGGCAAACATTTCTACATAGAGCCAATGCCTTCCTCGTCACGGGACTGCCTTGAAAACTTTCTTGAGAGCTTCTTTACCTTCACCCTTCCAAACACCTGCAGAGAGAACCTGTTCTGTCATGTGCAGTGTGGGGTCTATTCAGTGGCTCCGTCCTGACTGCCAGCACAAGAAGATAGGTACCAGTCTCCATGTGTGGCACCAGCAGCATGACAAACCGTGTCACCTTCCTTCTCATTTTCCCTGTGTGCCTCCCCTTTCTATTATTTTCTCTCTCTTAGAGTGGAAGCTCTTTGGGGCAGGGACTGTCTCCTAGCCAGAGATGAGAGCAGCATCGGCACTTAAGAAAAAGATTCAAATTGCAGGTTTTTCTCTCTTAAAGGACTGGAGAAAGAACTGAATATGAAGACTTGTAAAATGTCCGTGTCTCTCTGTCCTCTGGAAGTATTCTTAAGAAAAATAAAACCATTGAATCAAGGAAGCTTGAGAGTTCATCATTTCAGCCTGAGTAAAGGAAGATTTCCCAGTGTGCTGGGTGGTGATGCTGTGCTGATCTGAGTTGTGATGGGCTGTCTGGCCACTTCATTTGCCACTTCTGAGAATTTCGAGTGGTTCTGGAGAACTCTTCTCTCCGGATGTTCTTTTACCTGGCTGTATAGCTGCAAGATTTTCTCATGGAAAGATTGTGACTCCTGCTGAGTTCAGAACCCAGGGATGTACAAGCTTTGTAGCACACTGCAACCAAGTACTTTTCTGGGTGCACTATGTCTTTGTAAGCAAAATCAGAAATGGAGCAGTTCTACAAACTATTGAGGTGTTGCTGGAGGTGCAGGCACAGAACAGGCAGACTACAGTAGAAGTGCAGGCTATAAGAGTAAGCATTTTTAGTACCCAGATGAAGGTTACCTTTAGAGAGAAAGTGCTGCTTGCTTCAGAAATGTGGACCTTTTGAAGGTGTTTGGAGACCCAAAACTTAAAAAGGCCTGTGAATCTCTTCACTCTGTAAAACTGTGGCCTGCAGCTCTGTGCTGGGTTTGTAGGTAGCATTGTGCTTTATGTACCTTTGATTAAGGAGATGGGTGACCCTGCCTTGGTGGTGTCTCTGTTGTGTAAACAGCCTGTGTGCTGTGGTGGGGGAAGTGGGAGCTATTTGAAGATGGTTGTCAGGAGTTTATGAAACAGTTGAAGGATTTTTTAAACCTGGCTTTTAGAGAAGGAGGTTAAAATATTAGGCTCTTGAATCAAAATGCTGCTGGAAATAGATGTTGTGCCACCACTGGCAAGGAGATAGATACATTTAAAAAAGTAAATTTGCAATCCGTTAATGCCAAATTACAAGGGGGGGTGGGGTGGGAAAAGAAGCTCTACTGAAGTCCATCAGAAAGTGCTCTCAGTGTTGCTACTTGTGACTTTAGTACTGTCAGGTACAGGATAAGGTGAAGCTAAATTTGAATAAAAGTTCAGCTAGGACAATATCAACTGAAAAATATTTCTCGTCTTGTAGATGAAGAATAATTCTGATAGAGTGATGAAACAAGAGTCCCAGCTCCTCCTAGTTACTCCAAAGAAAGAGAGAAGTGATTAGAAGACTAAAGTGAAAAAAGGGAACTAAGTAAGGGAGAGGTAACTGCCATTTCTCAGTCCTTTATGATAAGAATGCCAGCATAATAGGATATAGATGTATCTGTATATATCTGTATCTATTTGAGCCATGCCCACAGCAATGTTTTCTAAAGGTACATCAAGGTAACGTGATGTAACTTTTAAGATGACTTAATTATATACCTGTGTGTTACAATAAGCACATTACAGGCAGGCATCAGGAAAAAGTCCTGAGTCAGGTCGCATGTATCTTTAAACCAAAGAAAAAAGTAGTTTGCCAGAATTGGATACTTGTGTGACTCACTCTAGATCTGGTAGTTCCGATCTTTTCTGGCTTGTGGGCAGATGCAAATAGTGAATAATTTCCTGTCCCAGCAAATGGAAAAACAGGACTGAGATGGTGAGTGTTGGAGCAGCATTTCTGCAGGAGGGGTGACAGGGCTGTAAGGCAGGAAATGGGTCCAGAATTTCAGCCATGTTCTGCAAAGACACCTCTGATGGTGGGGGGGGGGGCTGGGATGGGCTTCTTCGATTTTATTGGGAGCCTTGGTCACAGGGAAGGGGGGAGTGCAAAGAGCTGAGACACAGAGAGGTATCTGCAGGTGTATGTGGGTGCAGGGTTTCTTCACTGTCCCTTCACATGGTGACTCTCAGCAGTGCTTTGCTTGTTCACTCCTCTGATAGCTGCTGGGCAGGTGGTTGTTGAGCTGCTGTCTGAGTTGGTGGGAAACTGAACTTCCAGAAGCTGATTGGGAAATAATTAGCTGAGCCATTACTGCTGGGCTTGTCCCGTTGGTATGACTTTAGTGATTAAAACCCTGAGCAGCAGTCCAGGACTGAACTGCTCGTTCCTGGGCCAGGCAGCATCTGCTGCAGGAGCACAGGCACAACAGCTTCTGTGTTGTGGAGATTGGGTGAGGCTGTGCTCAGCTCTTCCCCTTCCCTACTGGAGGTGACTGCTGTCCAGACAACACCCCATCTCTGGATTGGAAAGGCAGTGCTACTCTGAAATGTAGTTGTCAAAATCATTCCTTATGTTTCAGCTGCTTTCTTTGCCGAGGAGATCAGCTATATCTGTTTTTCCCACTGGCCCTTCAGAACTCCCTCATCTGGGAGCATCAGTGTGCATTGATAACTGTTGGCATCCCATCATTCTGGTGAGTGTCACTTTCTGGACTAGTTCATCAATTTTGAGCAAATCCACTGAAGGCAACCTGGAAACAGTGTTTATTACTGTAATTTTTATAACTTTATATTATTCCTGATCAAGTGGCCATACTATCAACAGTTGGTGAAGAAAGTCAACAATACAGCTCAGGTTTTAAAGTAAGCTCCTCTACTAGGACTTCGAATAAACAAGTGGGACTTAAAATAAACAAGTTGCAAGATGAACATAAGCAGCACATGGAAAAACTGTCTTTGTATCCAGTTTCTGGTCTCAGACTTGCAGGGTTTTTCATCTGGCAATTAATAAGTTTATCTTTGTAAGCTTTCTCCAGGATGTCTTTTTGTCTTAAAACTGACTGCATTTTGAGAAAGGTGCCAGTAGATGGCAGGCATCAGTTTCAAGCTGTAGTGTCTCAGGGAACAAATAATTGACCAATTCTTAGAAGTTTTTCTTATTCTTCAGTTTTAGCTTTAAATTAGTTTAATGATCAGCAGAATGAGGAAGGGTAAAGGAAAAAGCTGTCGGTGGCTGTGGGATAAAGTCAACATTTATATATCAAGTGCAGAGATTAGTGAAAAAGCCCAGTGTGCTCTGTGGCCACTGGTTTAAAAACAAACAAAATGCCCCCCAAAGAACCCAAAATCTCAACAAATAAATTCTATAGTGGTTCTTTCAATTACACATGAAGTCATAAAACTGGCACCTGTAACTGAACTGGAGCTGGAGGTATGGCAGCATGTGCTGGGTGGGAATCTGTGGGTGCTGCAGGGAGGTTTAAACTGTTCTTATCCAAGTCACCAGCCACTGCTGGAATTAAAAGAGAGTTTTTTTCACTTTTTTTGCACCACTTCCAGCTACAGCTCTCAGCTTTTCAATAAACTAAATTTTGCCGCTTCCTTTGGCTAATAGAAATACGTTTGGAATGAGAAAATAGAGAGTTAATAGAACCATTCAAGTTCAAAATTCCTGCATGTTGGCTCAGTACTTCCACAGAGTTCCTGCTATGGAATCAAAGCCCAGGGCTGGAGCAGTGGGCCCTGTTCACAAAAGGTATCCCTGGGAGTTGGCTGAAGCAGGCTCCAAGTCATCTTGGTTACCTTGAGCCTTCCTCCCTGACACTGGTGTTTTCATAGCTCACTTTGTAACTAAATTAGGGGTGAAGAATGTTCTTCTTGTGTTCAGCTGATGAAGCTGTCTTGGTTGAAAGGCAGCACTGACTGACTGTGTGGATTTTCCTCTGTGAAATACTGGTAAAGGAGCAAAGTGCCTCCTCCAGGCAAAACTTTGTAAAATTGAAAATCCTGGTGGGAAGCCACCCACGCACCAGGGCAGTTCTGCTGACAGAAGTACGTGGGGAGCTCTGAACATGCGATCCAGGCTTGGAGCAGCACAAGAACCAGAAGTCCTTGGGCTGTGTTTTGAATACATCAACCTGTGTCCAAAGTACAGGCAAGCCCAGTGGAGCATGTGAAGGGACTTGTGGCTGGGGTAGGGACAAGGATGCACCGTGGTTTCTTCTGTGAGCTGCTGCTGCTGGCCCTGCTTGGGTGGGGTGGCGGCTGGGAGGTGCTGGTGTGGCTGCTGAAGGTGTGTGCTGCCTGGTGGGAGGTGGATCCAGTCCACCCTTCCCTTTGCTCTTTATCTCCTTCCCAGCTTGTCCATGTTTCAGAGCAGCAGCTGTTCTATGCACTACAAACAAACTTCTGCTTTGTGTTGGGTTTTAGCTGCTGTAATAATAAACAAAATGAACAGTTTAAGGTGAAAAACAAGCCTTGTTCTGTTCATGGCAGCATGGTAGATAAGATTTCTCTCTGAGGATGAAAAAACGTCTGCCTGCTCTCTTCCCAAACTGTCCTTCGCAGGGCTGCAGTTTGGTGAGGCTGTGAGGGGCAGGGGTTATATTTAGCTGTGTTGCCAATTGTGAGAGATTAAAAACTGTCTGGAAAAACTCCCCTTTTCCACCTTTCTAGAATCATAATTATGTTTTATAATAAATATATTTAATTTGTCTCCTTGGCGGCTCCTGGAGTACCAGCGCAAGGAGCACCATGTGGTTGCCCTTTGTGGGGTAAGCACAGGAAATGCTTTCTGCTGGTTGCAGCTCCAGAGCTCGCTCTCGCTGTTTCCCAGATGGCTTCCCAGTTCCGAGGGTTGCTCCCTGCACTCTCCTCCTCCCAAGCTGGGTGCTGCCAAGAGGGCTTAGGTGGAAGAGCTTTGCAGGTGGAAGGAGTCAGAGGAGGATGTTCCACGTCCTTGGGGTGAGGGATGGACGGCACAGAGTTTCCTGCTGCCTCTCACAGGTGCCCTGGCACTGGGCAGGATTCCCGGCAGTGCAGACACATGAGTCCTGCTCGGCTTGCACAGGTTCTACCTGCAAGCGTCTCTTCAAGGTCAGCAGGTCCCAGACCTCACCCACTAGTTCCCTGTAGACTTTCTGTCCCAGACATTGCTGGGCAAAGTCAAAACTTACGTGAGAAAGAGCGAGATAGAGAATGAAAAATCACAACTGCTTCTTGGCTCCCTTCAGGCCAAGAAATAGGTTGTTTATGGCAGATGCCCGTTGGCAGAAAAATAATCCTGTAGCAGTGGGAATGTTTTGAGGACAGGAAGCATCTTCCGTGAGCCAGGTTTTACAGACCTCCTGCTGTTTCTCTTTTCAGTATCTGGTAAGACACCAGGGTTTTGCAAGCGACCCGTGGGTTGTGACAACCCCACTGAAGCGAGAGCAGGGAGGGAACCCTTTCAGATGTGTTAGGACCTGAAAGAGCTGGGCTCGTGTTCAGTCCTGCTAGCAAAAGCAGGACCTGTTTGTAAGGCAGAGTTAATCCTTCCCTCTTCCTATTCTTCCCCTTGCCTATCAACATTCTGGGAGGCTGAAGACTTTTTTTTCAAGCGTATGGGCATGCACATAGCTGTTCAGGATCTGGGACAACAGGGCCCAGACCTTGGCAGACACCTTCAGGTGCAGCAGGGATGGGAGCATATCAGGGCTGAGGAGGAGAGTGGAGAAGCAGTTTATCTAGGAAAAATAAAAGATCGGCAAAATTGTGCCCCAAAAGGTGTTTGTCACTGAAGGGAATGTCACAGAATCCCAGGCTGGAAGGGACTTCTGAAGATCATGTCATCCAACCCCCCCCGCTCCCTCCAAGAGAAGACTGAGAGGGGATCTGATCAATGCTTATCAATATCTAAAGGGTAAGTGTCAAGACAATGGGGCCAGACTCTGTTCAGTGGTGCCCAGAAACAGGACAAGGGGCAACAGGCACAAACTGGAACCCAGGAGGTTCCATCTGAACATGAGGAAAAACTTGTTTGGTGTGAAGGTGCCAGAGCCTGTGCCAGGCTGCCCAGAGAGGCTGTGGAGTCTCCTTCTCTGGAGAGATTCCCACCCCGGCTGGACCCTGTGCTGCTGGACCCCATGCTCTGGGTGCCCCTGCTGGATGGAGCAGGGGGTGGCACTGGATGATCTCCAGAGGTCACTTCCCACCTTCACCGTGCTGTGACTCTGTGATTTTTTTTTTTTTTAATGCAGCTCTCCAGGCTCACATTATTTTCTGGTTCTCATCCTGTCAATGAAACATTTGTGGAAAAAGCTACTTTTAAGTAAACTCTTACAGTGGCAAATTGCCCCCTTCCAGCCTCTCAGGAACCCTGAGGATATTGCTTTTCAAAATGTCCCCGTGGGTGCTGTTTTGTGAGCAGGATTTGTGGCACGTGAGCATGTGTGTAGCGCACAACGTGCAGGGTACCACGTGGGCAGGTATGTGTATCATTAGAGTTATTCATCTCTGCACCTTTCAGTTTAAGCACCATTTGGAGGCCTCCTGAGGATGTGCTTATACCACAGGGAAGACTTAGGAAGATGAGCGAGGAGGTCCAAGTGAAAAACACTCATCATTAAATGAAGAATGAAGGAAGCAATGGTGAGAGGAGGGCTACAGGTACGTGGTTGGTGAGCACAGTGGCTGCTCTGGATCTGCTCTATGTCCTCCTGCTGTTTTCCATCTGAAAGCTTTTTATAGACACCCCCTTGTTCTTGTCCCTTTGTCACTAAGACATTTTTAGTCTCTTTAAGGGTGTCTTGTCAGTGTGAGGAGTGGATTACAGGATGGAGATGTAGAGGAGATCCCAGGGACCAGGAAAACTGAAATACATGGGAACCCACTACTCAGGCATTCGAGTGAAGGTCCTGTTGGTGTTTGGAAGTTTTCCAGGAGCCCTTGTTCCTAAGCAAGCAATAATTTCTGGAAAGTCATGTATTTTAGGCTTTACCAGAATTCCTGCATCAGGTGCAGAGAGAGGAGTTGAACTGAACTTACCAGAGCTTTGGTCAGGCAAAGCCACGTTTATGGCCCTGGCAGAGCGGTGGAGGCAGGCACAGTGTGAGTGCCTGTCACCATCACACATCTTCCTACGGTGGGTTCTCCACGGAGAAACAACTTCAGGGAGTCCAGGGATGCTTGGAAGCAGGCTGGTTTGTGTATTTTTACAAAAGTTAGGAAATAAACATTGTGTATCTGCCTCCTCCCTCCAGCATTTTATTCTGGAATGAGTTTTTGGTTGGAGATAGGAAGAACCGGAACAGCTGAATTTTGCTGTTGACTTTGTCTCTCGCTGGGTAAATCCACTTGTAGTTCATTTTACTGAAGTGTAAATACGGGTGAAATTTTATCTCCTACAGCTGTAGGAAACTGTAACATCTGTCAAATATATTGACACCCACAAACATGGTGCTTTCTGGAAGACAAAAATGCTTTTGGCAAGTGGATTTGCGTGTTTGGAGTTCTCTCGCCAAAGCTAGCTGGAGCGCTTGGAGAGGAAACTTCTTTCTAAAACAGGAATTAGCAGATTGCTGACAGCTGATATTTCTCAGTGCTGACTGATCTTTAAGTGCTAAGCTTGATTTCAATTGCACTTTTTTCCTTGCTTCAATTTATCTTTTAGATTTTAGGGTTTATTTATGTCACTTGTCTCCCTTTAACTTCTCTTTGTGGTCATGGGAGAAGAGTAGTAGAGTGAGTGAGTCTTCCATCTCTCCTTTTTCCTGGCACGGTGGAATGGCAGAGAGGAGTTTGCCATGTCTCTCTCCTCCCCATTCTTTTCTAATGCAGACTTGCAAGTGAGGGTTGCTCCCCCTCCCTTTCTGTTAAAAAAAAAAGCAATAGAAACAGGGTGAAATATGAAAAGTTGGACACAGTTATAGAATCTTCCTTGCTAAAAAAAGGTCAAAACCTTTTTAATAACAATTTTTTTGGAAAAACAAAATTCACATGATGGCCCCCTTGCAACTGCCCAGCTGTGTGGCTTCATCTCTCCAAGCTGCACCCTGCAGACACACTGCACACTCACAGCCCTCCAACTCACTGGCCCCTCAGGGTGAAATGTGAGTGCCGTTCTCGAGGCTCCCAACATTGCTTGTTTTCCTGCGTTGCGTTGGTTGAAGTGTTGGTGTGATGCAATCAAGGTGGGAAGTGTTGAGAAAGCTCCCGCTGTCAGCAGGTTGCTGTTAAAATCTTGGTGCTTACGTGATGCTGAACAGGCAATATGGAAATCCAAAGCGGAGCAGCACGTGGCAAATACGTAATGAAAAATGGCAAGTGGATCAAAATTAATCATTATAAGAAGCAGCTTTTCTAGGCAGCTTCTTGTCTGAGTAGCAAGTATGGTTCAGTGGCTTGGACGCTCTTTTAACATCTTTAAAGATTAAATCCCTCCATCACTGTAGTGTAAACTTGCATTAGTTATTTACAGCTACGTGCATGAAAAGGCTCTGGGTGTGAGTCAGGAATCTGTGAGGTCTAACTCCTGGATGTCTGGCTCCTGCAGTGGACACCACAGCCTTGTGTAGGTGTCTAATCTTCCGTGCAATGCAAAGGGACTGCTGATGTCAAAGGATAAGGTTCCTGGCATTCAGTTTGCTTAGTGGGAAACCCACCTAAGAGAGCCAGGGAAAAGTGAGGTTCAGGTGGTAGTGCCGCTGGGACCTCAGCTCTTTGGGGTATGGAAAAACTCCCATAGAACTGAGTTTCTAAAAAACCTCCCGTGCGGCGATGTAGACAGACATGATGCAGTTACAGAACTGGAAAGCTGGAACTTGGACGCCAGTGGGATGCTGATGGCCAACAGCAATTCAGCTGTGCACGCGTTACCGCCCTTCTGAGAGGGACACGGTTACACCATTGCACGGACCTTCGCTAGTCAGGATGCAAAGAGCTGTAAGGTTGCTGAGTTCCTGGCTTAGCTCTTGGGACCTCAGCACCACACTGTGCTGTGAAACAAAGGTATAACTATAGGATGAGATAAATAAGCAGTAAATCCCTGCTCTGTGTGATGGCTCAGTGTTTGATGCATTCACTTAGGGGACTGCGGTGGGGCTTCTAAGCCCTTTTCAGTCAAAGGTGGTAGAACTGACCACATCCAGGAGCCTGAGGATAAGAAGGGAGGACACACTGCACCCTCTGAGTAGAGACCAGCTACCTCTTGTAAGAGGTAACCGGCATGGCATCAGCCTGCGGGAAGGTGTGTGGCTGCAGCCCTGCAAAAGCATCTCCCCAGGGAGCAGAGAGACCCGAATCCTTGTACGAGTACTCTTTGGGTATTTGGTGTGAGAGGGACCTTGGGCACAACATCGCATCGGGGCTCTGGGACATGGCAGTAGCTGGGACCGTACAGTTGCTGCAGCCGGACAGGTCATCCCCATAAGCTGGGCAGAGAGGGCAATGACGCTGCACTGGTCCAGACCTGGGCTCAGGGGAATTGGGCACAGGCACTGGGGTTACTGGTGAAGGCTGGGGAGTCTGTGATGCTGACAGCAGGGACAGCTGGGCTCGGAGGCACTCAAGTAACAAATTGAATGGTGAATATCTTACGATGACTTTGGTTTATTGTCCAGATCAGGTCAGCGGAAAAAATATTGGGAGACTGAACAAAGAGACAGGCTGCTTTAGCAGATAAATGGACTGATCATTTCGTATTGAGGAACAATCTCTAAAACATAGTTTACTGCGCAGCTGAGGGCTGAAGCATTTGCTGATGCCAAGAGCTCCTTCTTTGACCCTAGGCACGCGTGGAATTAAATGGCGCGGTGTTTTTTGATGGTTAAACTCCCCGAAGAAGACACTCCATTTGTTACCAGGGCTCTGATGAAGTAAAGTGTGGTTTATATGTACAAGGCCGGCCTTCAACTCATCTCAGAATGAATGGAGAGGTAAAATTGAATTTTACACTCCCGCTGCTATGATTAATGTCGGGGCTCTCCCAGCCAGCGGCCGGCCGCAGGAGGGCAATGCAGGCTCGCTCTGCGGGCGCCGCGCCGGAGCCCTCCACTTATGCACAGGGATGCCAAGCAGAGGGGATTCTGCATAAATGAAGAGCTGGAGTAAGAATAAACCTCTTAGAGCAATAAATTCCCCGTGTATCCGTCTCAGTGCGGCCCTCTGATATGAGGCTGTGCCTGACAAAGGAATAAACTTGTTAGATGGATAAAAGGGCACGTATACATTAAATCAGAAAGTCTAATGCCAGGAAACTTTATGGTCTAGGGGTGAACTTGTAGAGTAGGGTTAATGGTTGGACACGATGATCCCCAGGGTCTTTTCCAACCTAAATGATTCTGTGATTCTGAAACTGAGAGAGGGCAATGCAGCGCTGGCCGTGCAACATTCATGCTGCACCTCACCGGGGAGCAGGGAATGGGTAAAGCTGCTCGAGGGAGATGTTCAGGGTTCACTGGGGATGTGCAGGGCTGGAGAGCTTCTGGTAGTCCTTCAGCCCTGCTGCTCTGTCCTCTAGGGTGGCTTGGAGGGAGGCACTGTGAGGCTTAGGGGTTGTGAAAGCAAGCAGGAAAGGGACAAGCTGCCCAGCGACCCTAGAAATGTGTATTATTCTCATCCACTTCAGGAGCAGAGGAGTGGGTGACACCTGTTCATAACTTCATTTGGGATGGAGTGGCTTCAGCAGAAGCAAGCTGGGAGGCCAGGCTCTACGAAGCACCTTGCACTGAGGAGAGGTGCTGTCTACAACACTTGCTGTTACACTATTCTTCCAACCCCTGGGACTCCGATTTTCCTGATGGGCAGAGAGGGCTATTTGCTTCTTGATTCCTTTCCCACAAGTTCTGGTGGGAAAAAAGCTTCTGTGGAACCCTTCAATGCTATAAATTTTTCCCTGGCCTGTTCCTCCTGCATGTTTGCTGTTCTGGGGGGAGTCCTACTGCTTCATCTACAGTGTGGTGATCACCTCCTCCACCTTCACCCACCAGGTTCCTTAGTGAAAGTTCAGATGGATGGTCTACAAATAACCCCTCCCTTCTGATTTATCCCTGGGCATGGGGGATGATCTGGCCCCACTCACTAGTCAGTGCACCATCTTCCTTTTGCAGCATCTGAGCCAGGTCTAAGTCCCTTCACCCTCCAGAGCAGTACAGCAGCATTTGCCCACATGGACACTGGTACAGCAGCATCGATGCTCAGGGCACCAAAGGGCAAAATGCAACAGGAGCTCAGAGAGAACTGCCCACCTCTGACCCCCAAAGGAGAAGGCCTGATAAAGGGAGAGGGAGGAGTTGGCATTTTTTTCTGCTGATAACATCGGGGGAGGAGGGGGGAGTATAAAAATCTTATCTATCAGATATAAGAACCAATTTTCTGAATGCTTATAAATGATCCGCTGCACTCGCTATGGTTAGATGGAGAACAGGCTCCGTAGTAAATAGCTTCAAAACTAAAAGTGTATCATCTTAGTTTAGGTAAAAAGACATTCAATTGCTAAAGGGTGCTGCAATAATTGAAAATAAATATTTTTAAAGATATAAACCAGGAAAATGTTGGGCTAAGTATCATAGAGGACTGTCCCTATATTAATACAGGCAGGGGAGTTATTTTTCCCTAAAATTCACCATACCATTTGCCTACAAACGAAGCAATTCAAGTCAATGAACTACAGAAAAAGTAGAACAAGGTAAGCAATTGCCTTTCACCATCTCTGCAGCCCTGAGCTCAGGTTTTCTGAAGGCTAAAGATCGGGGCTGGTAACACGGAAACAATATGGAAACCTGTTAGATCTGGGCTGCTGAAATCAATGGACTCCCACCTATGTGGCTCTAATGGGACTGAAAATAGAACTGTGTAAATAATTGATTTATTTTTTTAATAATGAGGTTTTTTTCTTGATAAATTTTAAATGTCAAATATCAGGTGAAACATCCTTTTACTTTGTGTTTTTCTATTGGAATGCAAAATCAGAAATCCTGTTTTGGATCCTATGACATTTGCCATTCCAGACAATTAATTTTCTTTTTTCTCTTAGTGAGTTTTAAATTTAGGTATATTTGTAAGGTTGTCTCACTAGAAAATGCTTCTCAGTTCAAGTTGTGAACGGCAGTCTGCCCTTACCAGCTTCTGGGTGAAGTACATGGGGCAGAGAGCCCGAAGCTCTGAAAATGAGCACGGAATGAGTGCTATTTCCTTGGGCTCCGCCTTTCTAGTCTCAAAGCTAGCTACCTACTGACAGTGACGTGTCTGGAAAGGCTTCTTCAGCCTCCAGCTGCTTCAGAGGAGGGTACTGTGGGATTAAACACTCTGTGCCTTCAGGAGGGCTGTGCTTTGCAGGGTTCCCCCAAAACACCTTTGATCTTTACACTGACGTCTTTTACAGTGAGACATTCGGAAGCCGTTGACAGTGCTGTTCATTTTTGCATGCCACATGAAAATAATTTTCTTTTGCTTTCTGAGCTGTTGAGAAGGGAGGAAAAGTTCTACTGTTGGTGAAGAAGACAGACTTTCTGCTTACGAGCCTTTTTGCTCAACTAGTGGGAAGGTGTGTGACTCTAGGGGACACAGTTTGCGTAGAGGGATCTTCTGAAAAGATTTTGGCTTCAGGAAAAATCCACAAAGAAACCATTTCTTCTTTCCTACTGCTGCGAGACCTGCAGCACTCACTTCTCTGCTCTCCCACCCAGCCAGTGTAAGCCCAGGGATGAGATGTCTGGTCCATTTGTGGCCCTTTCCACTACCAACAGCATCTGGATCGGGTATGACTGAGTTGAGACCAGCAGTATCACAACAGTCACTCCATTATAAATGGAGTTTTTGGTAGCTGTCAGACACTTCTTTACTATCAAGAGGTACAAAGCACAATAAACTGTTCTCCAGAGCCTGCAATAGACTGTCACTTGCTCCAGATCAGGCTGGGGTGAAACTCAGCGGTTGGTGGCTGAGGGTCCCTGTTACCTGCCACGCCACTCCCCTAGTAAACCTGGGCAGGGTGGTATGGCTGGGGGCAGGTGGCTTTTGAATGTCTGCTTCAACTTAGCACCTCTCCTGCACCCATCCCAGTGTGGAGCAGCAGCCGGTGGGCGCCTGGCTGGTGAACAATAAACGGCTGAAGGAGAACAATGAGTCAGGTGAAAAAAGGAAATTGTGTTTTTGACAATCTGCTGTTGGAGGGAGGGGGTGGGTGGGCAAAAGACTCTGTAAGAATGAGGAGCCTGGGAGAAAGGGGATAAGTTAACATTAAATGGGCATGTGGTGACAGGGGGGGAAATGGTGGGACAGCTGGAAACGCAGCAGGAGTCTGGAGAAAATCGATACGAGATAAGCGTTCCAGGGGTAGTGCTGTTCATCAGGTGACAAAGTTAAAGGCAGCGAGACACTAAAAGTGAGAAAATATCACTGACCCCTGGTAGTATTGATCAAACAGCTGAGACACTCAAGGCCAAAGTCACTAATAAAGTGAGACGTATCAGCAAGAAGCCCATGAGAGCAGATGAGTTGGCTTCCGAAGGTCTTAAAAATAAAACGCATCTGCAAAAGTTCTTGTTAACCATCTTCTTTGTCTTGTTAAGTGCGAAGGGAACAAAGCAGCTTTGTGGAGAGGCCAGCGCCAGGGGACCCAGATGCACGAAGGTTTGCTGTGTTACTGAAAACAGGGTGGGTTTTGAGGCAGAGAGTAAAAAGTTGCTGGTAATGCTGGGGAGGGCCATCGATGCTGCCAGCTGCTGCCGTCGGCTCTGCCAGGACACCTGCAGGAGCCAACCAGCCCTGCCCGGAAACCTCACACTGGAGTTGCGCCCCAAAATTCAGGCTGCAAAACTAAATGGGTGCTCTTGCCTTAGCCTGTGTGCCTGAGCTCCTGCGGCAACACCATTGCGCGTCTGCTGGCCACGTCCCACAAAGCTGGAGCCTCAAATCTGTCAGTTCCAGTAGGGAAGATGGGACTGTTTGTATTGCTTGGTTTCCTCTAATCGCACGTAGCTGAAGGATGCAGGTTGTGGCAGGTCTCTCACACGACACAGGCATTTTGAATGGGACCAAGAATTCTATTAACAGCTGTTTATTCCCTGCCTCCTTCCCCTTGAAATGCCTGAAACAGTTCCTGGAGGATTTGATGCCCTAATTTCTTTTGCTTTTTGAAATAGGTTCGTGTCAGCTTGGTGTGCTGGTGCAGCCACAACCCTCAGCTATCCTTGACCAGCTCATGTACCAAAACATGCCCCAGAGCGGAAGGAGAGTGTGCTCGTGGCACAGGGAGCCATCCCTGCCGCAGCGCAGCGGGGAGCAGAGGTCTGTGGGGCTGGTTGCAAGCCTTTCCTGGGGTTAAGACCCCTCTGCCAACTCCCAGTCATGTCAAAATGACTTTTTATGGTGAGTGGACTATGTGACTAGAGAGAGGAAAGTAGCTGCAAAGAGAGTAAATGTGTTTTAAAGTGTTGTCTGGAAAGGGTAACAGTAGGAAGAGGAATAAGGCTGTGTGGTGGGCCACGGTGGAAAATGCAATAACTCCATTTTTTGCTCTTGATAATGGAATTTTTATATGTAAAAGTAAGGAACAATTTTTCTCCTCTTAGAATCAAAGGGTTTAAGAGAATATTTTCACCTCCTCTTTTTTTTTTTTTAAGGACAGAAGTTCCTGGATGATTGTTCTGGACTGGGAAATATCTAATCTGAACCGAAATGGAAAAGCCATTACATCCTTCTGGGAGTCATTTCCAGCCCGTGGGCAGCTTCCTGGGGTGTCCCAGCTGCTGCTGAATGGCCCGCGAAGGTGGCTGAGAGAAGGCAGATCTCAGGTCACACATCTGCTCAAAAAATTTCAGGGGTCTTCAGTGTGAGCAAGCACGGAACCTGCTGTCTGACAAGAGATGTAGGTGCTAATCAAAAATAAAGGAGCCTGAATGAGACCTTTACTGTCATCTGAAATCGGCCCAGGTCTTTTAGAATAAAGTATGCTGCAATTGCTTTGTCCTAGTAGAGGAGTGACTTTTATTAGCTATATTTGTTCTTTTGTCCCAGTTTAAAAAGTAAGACTGCACGGTGAATTTTTATCTAGAGTCATGAAATTAGAGATGTAATTTGGAGCAATTATTTCGGAATTGCTGGTCTGGATAATTTAAATTAGACCTACATATGGCATCATCTAAATCAAACCTCCCTAGTTTGATTTCTAGGTTCTTCTAGAGCAGTCTTTTTAGCTGAATTGATAATGTAAAATCTAGCAGGAAACCCAAATCCTGATATTTCATGCTTTTGCCTCCTACAAAGCACAATGCATTCCCTACGCAATTGAAGAGGGGCTAAAATACTCAAACTGGTGGCTGTCTAGATACTTCAGCACCATTAGCTGCACCTCAGAGACACATTGTCTTCCACCTTGGCAAAGTGTTGCATTTGTTACCTCCCGTCCATGTCTATATTGCTACTGCCAGAGACTCTCAGAGGGGCTGTGGTTGGAAGGCAGCTCTGGAGAACATCTCAGTCCAACCCTCTGCAAAGCAGGATCAATCAGAGCATTAAGTACACTCCTTGTATTCCAGTAATATAGAATCATATACCTTGTATTCTGGTGATATCTGAAGTGAGGTGGGTACCGAACTAGTTCCACAAGTAAAGGGGCAGAGGATTAGACAGGAGGAAGTCTTCTGCTTCAACTTGCAATAGTAACAGTGGGAGGGAAAATGCAGGCTGCATTGCTTGAAATGAGGTTAGACACAGGTCCCATCTGGTTCCTTGCAGGCATGGGGATTTTAAGTGAATAATTCATGGATAAGTTCATCTGTACTGTGAAAAAGCAGCAAATTAGAATAACTCCTTCTGTTTAACATTTGTATCTTCTATCAGGATGTTTTTTTTCACATACTTTAGGAGTTAGTAGGAGGCAGGAACTAAATGATCCGCTTGTCCTCTTTGTTGCTAAAACGCCTTTATATTCCATTTCTTAGTCTGTCTAGGAACAGGAGTCCTAGAACCAGCCAGAAATATCAGAGAAGGTCTGTTTAGGATAGTTTCTGTTAGGATAGCTGTTTTATTTATAATTACGCTAGCACTTGCTAGCATTATCTGTTCACAGGAACTGTTTTCTTCTTTTCCTTGCCTTTTTTTTTGTGATTGCTAAGATCCCGAATACCAGAAAAGCAGAGTTGCATTGGACTTGTTCTTTTGTCTCAGAAAGAAAAGGAAAAAAGCCTATCCTTTTGTTAGTTTTTTGAAAGAGAGCTTCCACTGGCTCCTGTCCTTCCTCTGGCTTTTGCTCACCTTGCTTATGTAGTAAAGAAGGAAGATGAAATAAATACTTACTGAAAGTATACAAGAGATCCGTGTTTTAATGATGATGTAGTGTCCTAAAAGCATGTGTACTGTGAATATGTTTAGCCCAGGAACTGACAGGTCCTCCCAAGGAGATTTTTGGTAGGGAAGAAGAGTCCACAAGGGAAGCTGACAGAGGAGAAGGGGATTTATGTAGCTCGACTGTAGGGAAGCGAAGCTGAAGCAATTGCTGGTTTCATCAGGTTTCTGTTTGATAGCAGAAACAACTGTGCCTTATATTTGTATCTGAAGACCCTGAAGCCAGAAGACAGTGTTTGCTTTGATGGATAGGGTTACCATTGAAAATGTATTGCAAATTTTAGCTGGAGCATTGACCATTTGATATGCAGCGAGGACACATCAGTGAGCAAAGATAGATTAATTTAATTAAATCAATATGCGATCACTAAGCCTCATAATAAAACCTTAAATAAAATCTTTGGGGAGAAAAATTGATTAGCTTTGCAGAGTATGAAATAGAGCAACTGTTTGTTCATTAAATACTTTTTTCAACGGCTTAAAAAATGATTGATGACTTCCTCTCCCCATTTCCCCATCCCACCACATGGTAGAAAAATTGGTACCTGGTACTTTTGGGGTATTTCTTTCTTTTGCTGTTAGCTCTTCCAGTGTTGAAGGTTTGAACACATAGTAGCAAAAGCAGGAAACCTCACTGCAATCTTTTGCACCTCTGTCCCTTCTGAAAGGTACAGTTGTGCCTCTCTTGGTGCTTCCAGATGTTTTCTTTCATTACTTAAAGTAGGCACAATGATCAAGACTTGTAAAAGGTCAGTGATCTTGGTCATGCAGCTACTGGGTGCACAAGTATCTCTTAGACACCCTGTTGGGTTTTGTACTCTGCTAAGCCCGTTAAGTTTTGTACTCTTATGTTTTAAGAAATCATCAGCTAAGGTGATTGGGCAGACAGGAAAAGTTATGAAGGAGATTGAGCATGTGGGAAGGTGCGTGCTGCTGGCCTTCAAAAACCATCACTCCTCTGCAACAGGCTTTTTCCAGAAATATCTGAACTTGACTTGCTAGCTTTGCTAGCAGGATCACAGAGGGTGTTTGTTACGTCTGCTCCTAAAGCAAAGAGGTTCTTCCTTTCAAGCATCCACATATTCATGCATCTCGGTTGTTCCTGTAAGCATGTTGTATCTGAAGACTGTTCACAGTCACAAGGTCTCAGAGCCTCACCTGACTGGTGATCTCTTTTTAAATGATCCCCCTTATCTGTGTTCTGTGACGTAACCAAGCATTTTAAGCTTTCAGCAAGATCATCTTGCTGGGTATCACTGGATGCGCAAGTAATCCAGCAGACCTCCTGCTGTTGCAAGGACTAAGGCCATCAAACCCCCGCTAGCTTTCTCCCACTTCATCAGTGTTCCTAGCGTTTTTGGGGTTTTATACAGGACACGGTCCTGGGCTTGGTTCGCGTTAATTCTCTCCAGCAGCTGCTGGCCCAGTCAGCTGGGGGGGGGCACAGAGGGATAAACATCCCACACTGAGTCCATCCCACACTGAGCCCTGCCCCTATATAAGGGGGGGGATGGGCCAGGCGGAGGGTCTGTTTTAAAGCTGTATGGCTGGGGTAGGGGAAGTTGGTGTATTGGGCACAGGTAGTCTTCCTGACTGCTGTTACTCGCTTTGTCTCTTGTCTCATTAGTACTATCACTAGTGCTGTTGTTTTCTTCTCTTGTTGTGTTGTTTTATTGAAATGCCCTTATCTCAGTCTCCAGGGCCTCCCCTTTTTTCTTTCTCCTGATTTTCCTTCTCATCCCACAGGAAGGGGTGTGGAGGGGGAATTAGGTGAGTGGCTGTGTGATGTTTAGTTGCCATCAGAAGTTAAATCACAACAACACTCCAATTAATTTGTCTACAGGTATTGAGAGTACAGGTAAGAGTGTCGGTGTTGCATGAGCCCTTCTGGACTTGATGTCTATGCCCTCTCCATAGCTGCTCACACCATTCCTGTCCCATCTCCCAAAGCAGGGCTGAGACACTGCCCAGTGTGCTGCTAACATGGAGGCTTTCCTAGCACTCCAGCATGAGAAACATCAGTTCCTCCTGATTTAAACTGGTTGGACGTGAGGACCTGGGCAGTGCCTTGGTGAGGCCAGCCCAAGCAGTGGGATAACAGATGATGTGCCAGCACCAGAGCGCCTGTGAGCACCGTTAGACCAGTGCTCATCCCGTCTGTTGGTATGGTAACCGCCCGTTATTTAGTGGAAGGCACCATCCGTAGCACTGTCCGGCTATTTGTACTTGTCTAATTATTATTACTCTTTGCATTTTCTTCCAGAGGATGAGTAATGGAAGAGGGCTAGAGGGAAGGGAAGGTGCAGGGGGAAGTGAGCAGTGATTTGTGGGATAGGTATCTCATCTTGGAGAGGAGGGCATTCATCTTGGAGGACATCCCCAGGCAACCCTGGCTGCTGGTGCGTGCCTTTCACATGCAGATGCCTGTGTGGGGGTCAGTCTGCAGTGACTGGCAGGGCTTGGCTGGGGACTCGGGTGGTATTTACAGTTGTTTTGAGCTGTGTGTGCCAGTTGTTTGTGTCTTGGTTTCTAAATATTTGCCAACAAGCCAGCTGTTTTGAAAGCGAGCCATGGTCTGGTAACACTTGAAGAGATGTAAAAAACCCTTCTCAGATCTTGATCCAAACTCTTGAGCTCATCCTTGATAACTAAACCCTCCCACTTTGCATAAGAGTTAGTCTAACAAATTAAACTAGGTCAATCAGTCACCTTCTCTTCCTAGCGCAAAGATAATTCCAGGTTTCTCTTTATCCAAACTGGAAGAGCAGACAGAGCTTTGTAACAAGCATTCCTTTGGTCGAGCACGTTGGTGACTGCAGTAAATCACAATTACTGCTCAGGGCGCAATGAGTGTTCTGGACATGTTATGATCCTGTCTAGGCTGGGTGTGATGAGGGGTGGGAAGTAGACATCTCATGGATCTTTTTTTTTTGTATCTGTGTGTATGCTTTTACCTGCTCCTGATAGTCTTGCTTCTTTTTTTTTTCTCTCTTGACCTAAAAGTTCCCAGAATAGTGCTGCTGACATCCCAGAGGGATCCTCTCTGGGTTTTTCTATCGTCTAATTTGGAGTATTAACAGTTACCCTGTTTTAGTGGAGTGCAAATTCTTTTGTCCTCTTGGAGATTTACAGGGGTGAGAAGAGAACAGAGTGTGCTGTGAGGGTGGAGAATGGGGCGTTGATTCCTACCACACAGAGAGATGCATAAATGAGAAAACCATGCATTAAAATAGAAGTCCAGTATCAACTTGACTAAACTTTTGTTAATTGAGCATTTTTATCAGTGTTTCACACAGACATCACGGTCTCTAAACACTGCATACCTGCAACTGCCAGTCTAAACCATTGTGTCAGTGACTGGGTTGGATTCCTTTGTCCACAGCCCTGTAGCAAAGAGCAGCTTGTACCTTCTGTAGTAGAGCTTGTATTTGAGGCAACAAACCTTCTCCTTTTTTTTCAGTGATACTTAAACATCTAGAGCCAAGAAAGCCCAACAACACATTGTCTGGCTCCTGTTGTTTCACAGGTGTGAGTTACACCTGGACTATTTATAGCTGCAATGAAAGAATTCTGTGGAATATTTATGGATGCAGGAACTTTTATCAAGGGTCACTTTTATTCCATGGAGCGTATGCTTTTATGCAGCTATGTGGAGAGCTCTATGCTGATTTTTTTGGTTTGCTTTTATTTTTCTATCTTTTTTTTTTTTTTTTTTGCCAACTGATTCCTGAGAGGAGGTTTCTTGAAGCCTGCACAAGCTCATATCATGCCCCAACCCATGATTACAGAGAATTTCATGCTTATATTGCTCTCTGTGTCTTTGAGGGATCTTCGGGCCATTCTCACAGCAGAGGCTTCCACAGCTGATGCAGAGCAGTTCTGCTAGGTGAGGCCTTTGCAAAGCACTCCAACACTCTATTCCAGAGAGTGGTGGGTAAAAACACCAGGTGATGCATTACCATTCACTGTGCTCTTGGTTCCCATGAAAGAAACACTGAGTATCTCCTTTCAGGAAATAAATCGTTGTATAGGAAGAAAGATGCTGGGCCTGGACTGAAATTCGAGAGGTTCCTACTCTGGAGTAACACCAGCTTTCCGTTAGTGCTGATGGTATCTCAAGGAGGTACTTTGGGGGACATTTAGAAATCAGTACAGCCAAAACTCAACGTGATCAAATACAGGTTTTCTACAGGGAAAACAAAACCTCTCAAAAACCTTTTCCTGCCTCCCCTCTCTTCTGGAGATGTGCACCATATTCCTCATAACACCCTGATCTCTCAGAACCCTAAATCCACCCTGGGGAAAGCCACTGAAGCACTGTGCTGGGAACTTGCTGTGGTGAGGATAGGAAGCACTTTTGTTCTTTGTCCTTTGACAGAATAATCCAAAATTATTGAAATTTATGCTGGGTAGGCACCAAATGAGGATTGCCTTCCCTTGAGCAGTCTGTTCTGTTAACTGCTGATAGCCTTGCACACCAAAGTCATCCTTTCTTCTGGGGACAGGAAGAGTTTCAAAGCTCCAAAACTGTAAAGGTGTGTTGACTCTTGCAATCAAAAATCATTATGCTCGGACATAAGATCTGCTCGGGCTTGAACGTTTCTTGGTAAATGAATTAGAAGCCGAATTTCTCTGTGTTTTCAGCTTATGGCCAAGCACTTCTTGTCCTCCCCTTGCCCTGGTGCACAGGCAGGGCTGGATTTGGAGAATGCCAGGGCCATGTTTAACCTGCCACTTCAGTTACATGATCTGGGAAGGGAAGAAACAAAAGACCTAGGCCATAAAACAGCCCAGCACAAGCCAATCTGAGGGCACGCTGTGGTAACAGCCAATTATGATAGTATTATAAAAGATGGCATTACAGCACTGAAAGTATTGATTGAACCTTTAGCCATTGCAGACATTGAAAGAGAGAGAAAGAACGAGTGTGAGATCAATATATGCATCTTTAGACCTATTTATATCTGGGTGATTTTTCCATTCCCCTTCCTGTTCGATATGGCATAATTTACCTTCATAAAGTGTTCAGCGTCAGGGGTCCATTATCAGAGTAATCAGTTTTGATTAGTAGAGAAAGGGTACAAAATTGTTTAGCCTCTAGATAGAACTGTGAAGAGTGAGTAAACTATGCTTGACAGCACCTAATGCAGTTAGAATGTAGACTTAATTTGATTCCAATTCTTTATGGCTTTCCGTGATTTCAAGCATCTATTGGTTTGTTAGAAAAATATAATAGGAAATGGGCCGTGGCAGGTGGGAGGGGAGAGGGAGGGGAGAGATAATTTAAGTTTCCAGGATGCAATTTTCCTCAATATAAACATTCTAATGCAATTTGATGCCCATTGTGTTTTGGTGCGCCAGGCGGCAGCTTTTATTTTACAGATTTATTTTTAGCACTTAGAGTATATAGAGGGGGTAACCCAAGCTGGGTGCTTGGCTCTTTATTCCCAGTGCCACAAGCTGAGCTGCAGAAATTCTGACGTGCAGTATGGAGATGGGAGTCAAGGCTCTTGTCTTTCCCTCCTAGCTCTTCTCCTCGTACCATGCTACAGTGCTAGCATTGCCTTAACTTGCGCTTGCTCTTTTTAAAATGGAATGGAGAGTCATGTAAAATCTGTTAACGGTGGCAGAACTCCTTGCTTTTGAAATGAAGATCTTGGAGATCTTGTAGAGAAGTAAGTCTCCTCCTTTGAAGTCAGTCATTAATCAGGATGTGATTAATGTATTGAGTATACCACCAGTGTAAAAGAAAAGCCAATTAAGATTTTACTGGGCAATGACTTCACTCTGCTCTGATTCTCAGGACAAGGAGTAGAACAACAGCAGGGTACACTGGAAAGTATTATCTGACTTCCCAAATTTCCATAATTAGTTGGTTTGAATCCTCAGCCCCGTCTCAGTTATGCCTAAGGCAGCTGCTTCTCAAGTCGTGTCTCCACCTCTCCCAGCTGGGAACAGAGGTTAGACAGTTAACAACATGACTCATTGTTTCCCTCTCTGATTTAGATTAATGATGTTTGGGGAGGAACTGTGAACCTGTAGCCTGTGTTGCTCCTTTTGAACCGGGGATGCTGATGTTGGAACTTAGCTTAACCCCACTGCAAACAAGCATTGCTGCTTATGGGCTTTGCTCAAGGCCCAGACGTGCCTTGCTGTTAAAGTCTGTTCAATTAACAAGTAGCCCAGTAATTAATTGCAATAGTTCTGTGTATCAATGTAAAATGAGGAAGGGACCTTTGTACAGCACTGCAGATTTGGGACCATGGAGAGAGTCCAAAGACGGGAGACTAGACTTCATGGCCACACCTTTGATACACTGAGATAAAAGGACTTTACCCTGCATTTATCTGTGACAAATTCTGCAGGAACATCTCTTATCTCCTGCTTGGTTTTTTGCACTCTCTCTTTACTAGACAAATTTAAGTGGCATAATGCAGGAAGAGATGAGATGAGATGAAAGGAGGAAAAGCCCTCTGTGCTTGTGCAACGTGTTTCTTCACCTACCTCACTTTAGAGACCTGTGGGGTTCCTGGCCAGAACCCTTCTCCCTGCTCCACAGCCGCAGGGGGTGGAGGTCATCTTGGTACAGCCCTGTCCCAGCTACCCTGCTCCGTGCTCCCTCATCCTCTCTCCTCCCTCACTCTCCAATCTTTCATGTTTCTTTCCTCTCAAAGTATAGCACAGAGCATGCTGCAAGGAGAGCTCTCTCCTTCTACAGCTGGTGTACAAGGTGTCAGGGGAGGGCTGAAAACTCTCAGTGACTGCATATTAATTTGTCAGCTTCCTGTGGAAGTTTTGGGAGTTAAAGGATTTAAGATTGGCCAAAAATAATAATAATTAAAAAAAAAGTATATTTTTTTGTCAAACTAGGCAGACGAACAGTTTATTTTTGACCATTTTTAACCCTCACCATCTAAAGTTATCTTCAAAATATGTTATTTTGCGTGAAAATATTGTGTTATGCAAATGTCAAAATTAAACTTCACTTTTCCTTCCCCCGCTGAATTTACCGGTAGGATTTTTCATTGAAACAATTGAAAAAACAATATGAATTCATAGAACACTTTGTTTGTTCAGAATATGTGTTTATTTTAAAATTTTATTTATTTGCTGCTTCTCTCAGTTCTCCCTTTTCATCTGGAGTTCCTTCCACAAGTGGATAACTCAAGTGGGCTCTGTCGCTTTCAGCACCTCCCAAACCTCATCTTTCTCTCTACTGTTTCTCAGACTTTGCTCAAATGCAACAGGAGGGGTCCTGGGGTGGTGAAGCAGGACCAGTCCCTGCATATGCCTGCATCCCAGTGCGTCCCATTGTCCCTGAGTGCAGTGCGAAGCGATGTGCAGGGGCTGTTATCTGTCACATCAGGGTTCAGAGATCAGTCTTATAGCATGTACCAAGGGGGAAATCTCCATTTCATTAGATGTATTTCAATCCCTGCCACCCCTGCTCTCCTCTTACAGTAAGCTGACATGAGGATTTAATTTCAGCCTTGCATTAGATAAATAATCAATTAGGGAGAGAGGTGAGGAGCTGAAGACGCAGGGCAGCTGGCACGTCACTGCCAGCACGCCTGCGGCAAGCGACGCAGGAGGCACACGGTGGCATGCCAGGTCATCTGCAGCTGTAAAATTTTATGGGAATGTAAAATTGGTGATAAAACTGGAGTGTTCCAACTCCCTCTGTATTTAAGTGAAGCTTTTAAACCATTTTCAGATACCTATCTTGTTCTAAATCCTTTCCCCCCGTCCCGTCCCTGATTTTTTTTTTTCCCCCACTCCATCTCCCTCTCTTTTTGTCTTCCAAGAGAAGCTGAGTAGTTAGAAGAAAACTACACAGGTTTCTTGAAGTTAGCCATTAAAATCCAACAAGGGACGTGCCTGGATTTTGTATCGACAAAGCGAAGCTGCTGGAGCTCACGCGAGGTGGCACGTGACTTTTGGCATCATGTCTACCTCTGCCCATCATTGCCAGGCCCGCTTGCCCCAGGTGCATTGATCAATCACCTTTTACAAGCCATACTTACTTTCTGAGCTTTATCTATAAAATTAGAGCTGGGGACACCAATGTGTGTAACAGGATCTCTAGTCACAGATCCTTTAGGATTTGGTTTATACTCTCTAGTGACCAGAGCTTTTAATACCTTTTAATGCTTTGAAATGCAGACAGTGCTGTCTGCTCTTGTGCTTTTACTAAGTCTTGAGATATTTGGTCTTGTGTTTATAGTCCCAGCTCCTGGAGATAAATGACTGCAGGAGAATCTTGGCTTTTGTTTTAAATCATTTCTAGTAATTGTGGTTTGAGCAAACAGTTTTAAAATGTGATCTAGCTTGGCTGTAAAGCCTCGGATACAAATAAAAAGTTTTTTAAAAAGCCCTATTTTTTTTTAGTTGCTTCTGGTGTTTTGTTTTGGTTTGGTTTCTGTTGGGTTATTTTTTGGGAAGGAACAACAACTTATACTTACAATACATATCCATATACCTAAATCTATTTACCTGGAGATGTTCACTTGTATTTTTATAATTTGGAAATTCAAGTCTAAGTAAGGAATTGGCAAGCAGCTACCTTCCAGCTACCACAGAAATAAACTGCTCTCCTCCTGTGCTCCTTCACTTGCTGCAAATCCAATGCAAGCCAAAGTGGCAGAATGCTGTGCTGTGGAAATGGCTCTTCATGGTGAATTTGTTTTCACTTTGAAAAGCTGGAGGTGGGTGCAAGAACTTCTGCAACTGGAATCAAGGAAATGTACTGCAGGCTCTAAAGGGATGGGCAAGAGGTGCTGTGACACTGACTATTTAGGATGATGGTGGTGGTTTAGCAAGCAAAAAAGGGTGGGTAAAAAGACTGTCATGTCTTAAGTGTCTCTGTCACTTTGTTTTTTGGTTTTTTGTTTTTTTTTTAAGGCATGAAAATGGTATAAATTCATTTTTATTTGTATTTTTTCTTTGGTCAAGCAAGCATGTTACACTTCATACAGATTATCAGAGCTAGCAGAAGATTTGCTGTGTGTCAGAGTAGCCTGCTGGACTGTAAATACCTGTGATGAGATGGGATGGGTGCAATTAACTGTTCACAGAAACGTCTCTGGGAACTTCTGCCCAGAGAAATGCTGTTGTCCTCTTCCTGTGGGTGAGAAAGCTGCAGTGCCTGCTGTCCCACTCCATGCAGCATCACCACTGATCTTGGACCACGTCAGGAGTCCGAGCTCTCTGTGCATATGAATCCTCTCTTCTAAACAGTACGTTGAAAGCAGTTCTTGATCTCTAAAGTACAGGCTTTGATTTCTGAAGAGAAACAGTCTGAATTTGCGAGGTATTGCTGAAATGGGACTTTTGACATCACTTTTAATCTGTCTGATAGTAGCTGGCCTTGCCTGGAAGTGTAAATGGAAAGGGAGAGTTTTGCCGATGTTGCAAATCTCTGTCAGAAACTTCAGCTTGCGTGTGGATGGGCCAGAAGGACTGAAACAAGATTCAGAGTGAATAAGAAGGATTTCTGTGGCCAGTTTTTTTGGTTCCTAGCCCAGCAGAACCCTTAGAAACATGTGCAATCTTAAGGAAGTGTGTAACATCTTAAGTGAATTTGTTTCAGCTGCGTTCACGCCTTCTTGTCAAGTACTTCCCGTGAACGCTTGGGCTATAAAATCCTGCTGGTATGAAAGCTTTTTTGATTTGTATAAAGTTTAAAGTTGTGTGGAGCACTATTCTGTATCCCAAACTAATCGTTTGCATGTGTGAATTGAAGTATTAAGTTCACAGTTTCTGACCAAAGCCAATGTTTATTATGTGACATAGCCAGCGTGGCACTTACCTGTTTAATCACAGAGTTGCTTCGTATGTTGTGGGGTTGTGATCTGTAGAGTAGCAAGATGTGTGGCAGGAAAGATGTTAAATTAATGAAGTAGTTTGTCTGTGATAAATGATTAGCTGATCAAAATATATTATCAATTTTTTTTACAAAACTAGGTGATGGCAGAAGGGATGGCTTAAACATCTCGTCTGCATGCATGTAGTACTGGTCTTCTAGGAAACTAATCTCCAGTGGAAAAAATAATAGATTTCCTCTCTTTAGACTGAGATAACTCTGATTTCTGGACATGAAAGCAATTTCAGACAGTCTAGAAAAATGGATCCTGTTTACTAACTGGAGGTCATTGGCTGTGTTGGGGAAGGGTCACAACATCTTCTGTCAGCAGTTACCAGGGTTTAAGCAGATATATCTGGGGCTATATGATTTAAAGGGGTAGTATTTTTCAGTAGTTACAAGATGCCATCTGAGTAAATAAACCCAGACCATCGTGTACAAGCTCTTCTGCTTCCCAAAGTTCATTAGTGATAACAAGACTCTTGGCATTTGGATAATAAATCTGTGATCTAAGGGCTGTTGTAAGCAGGTCGAGAAACTCAGATGGTGACATTAATGGTGCAAATACAGTAACATTTGAAAAGAAACCTCTTGGAAGGGAGAGGAGGGAAGAAGAAAGGACAGCCAAGTGCAAGATCATGGGGGAGAACTTCGTCATGGTGAGCCTCTGTGCAGAGTGCATCCACCATCGGCTTGCCGCATGCTGCTGGTGCTTTCTGTGTCAGTTCTTTGAAACAGTACCATGAAGAGTGTTTATGAGGTAGAAATGGGTACGTTACCTGACTGAACTAGTTTGTCTGGTCACATCAGTTACAGCAATTAAGATAGATGGGTTGAGTGAGCAACTCGCTGTCAGGCAAGCCTCAGTGACTGCGTGTGGATGTCGGTGCTTGGTTCTTCCCCCTTCACCTGTCTCACTGCAGTGATTCGCTTTGCAGTGAGCTACCTGCCTGCAGCTTTGGGTTGTGTGAATATATCACAAATCCCAGAAATTCTTCTTGACAAATCTTTGCAGAGAAATGCTAAAACCCTGGGAAAACAGCTGTAGACCTTGAGGCATTCTGGACCACACCGAGTCAGGGCCTGCTTGTGATTTTTGGCAATGAAAGAAACTCCTTTTCCTTGTTCTATTATTAATTACCAGCTCCTCCATCAGGTATAGAATGTGTATGTCTACTCACTGTCCTGATCTGATAACATCTGGCTCTGCACCAGCTTTCTCCCTGGCCAACAGAGTAAAAAAAAAAGGAGGTTTTGCAGCAGTCTCTTTTTAAGGTTTCTTTTGCCCATAAGCTGCAGGAGAAGGGAGAGGTTGAGTGGGCTGAGCAGGCAGCATGCTGGGGCTGCTGAGCTGGGGGGGTCAGTGCTGCCACTGCCAGTCCTTCCAGGGCTCCTCCTCCGGTCCCTATCAACTGTGGGTTTGAAGGCAGCTCTCCTGATTCCACCGAAACTCGGGAGAATGACTTGAAGCTTTAATTTTTATTGTCCTGGAGAGCAAGTTACATGTTAGCTCAGAACAGCTTGGGTTTATTCATTAGAAATAGTGTGTTTGCTTCTAAAATGCTCCAAATTCAAGATGCTTATCTCATTCATTGCTTAAATGCTTCATGCTCTTGTACAAGGGGGACAAAAAAAGAAATCCTTAGTTGAAAATCAAAAAAAGTCTTAACAGCTTGGGGGGGGGGGGGGGGGAAAAAAAAAATGTACAACTAAATCTCTCCTTTGCTTAGAAATATTCAGAAAATAGTTCATGTATTTCTGCTAGGTGGATAAGGATTTTGCCTTGCTAGGATTGAAAATTTAGAAGTGTCAGAAGCTTTGCTTACTAGGGACAAATTAGTTGCTATTAGGTGTTTTCAGTAATCACTGTAGAGTGTTTGTAGAGTACCTGGGAGGTTATTGGTTTCACCTGACACATTTTCTGTGTGCAGTGTTCAAGTTCTGGACTCTTGCCTTCTGTATAGTGCAGCCAAATTAATTAATTTTTAAAAATCTGAGTCTTTTCCTTCCCAGATTTTAGGCCAAATGTAAATTAGCAAAGTGAGTGTCAATTAATACCCACACTAATACCGTTGGCCTTGCCCCCCAGTCTGTAAGTTACTTCTGGCAGTAGCAACCCATGTCAGATGTGAACTGCTCTCTGATCAGGTTACAGCCCAAGAAGGAGGCTGAATTGAGTTTTTCTCTCCTAGGGCTATGGTGGAAAATAGAATCAAAATTAGCAGATAAATGAATAAAACCTCAAGGACAATAACTGAATAAACATGTCTGCTAAGCAGTTTTCTAAGAGGAAAATCTGGCATCTCTCACTTAAGGAGAAAAGTCTGTGTGGAGACCTTAACTGCTGAAATTCAACAAGCAGGGAGGTAGGAGTTAGTTTACAGTGGCAGACGCCAGGTTCTTGGTGTAAGTAATCTAACACTTTGCCCACCAGAAGGTATTTTCTCAAGGCAGTATGACTGGTCCATCTCTCTCCGACCTCAGTGGAGCTTGCTGTAATGCAAGGCTGCCCCCGGCAGCGCTGAAGTCACCGAGCTGAGCCAAATCCACCACGTAGCTCGAGACAAGGTGCGTGGGCGCAGTGCACCAGCTTAGGTTGGGTAGGTCCCAGTAGATGCACTCCTTCCTCACTGTCCCCAGTGGTTTAAAATGGAAAGTGGAATAATATTTAAAATCATATGGTAGTGCTTAATGTTTAAGAGTAATGTGTATCCACACTGGTGTGCAGGGCCTCTTCCAAAGGCAGGGCTTTTGTACAAGAGTTATTGTATTTCCTTAGGTTATGATCCTGCATTTGGAGTTACCCCCAGACCATCAGCCTTCCGGAGCTCTCTGCAGGCTTTGCTGGAGCCCGGGAGGACTTCCGTTATTATGGGCCAGGAGCAAATGTGCCCTGTATTTTTGGGGACTGAGGAGAGTAAAGGGGCTCATAATGATAAATGTATTTAATAGCACAGAATGAAACAACAAATTGAAATTGCGCTGAAATCCAGTTCGGGGGTTTTATAATCCAGAGAAACTTATTAACTGTAGAGACCTGTGCAAGCTGGGAAAAAAAGTAAGCTTTTTATTCCTTGCCCAAAACACAGAGAATTTAGAGCATTTTTATGGCGTATTTTAGGACAATGACCTGGGCAATGTGTTTAGCTGCTTTGCTTGCCTCATAAAACCCAGTTTATACAGTCCTGGAATCAATCCTGTTCTGGTTTGGCTTTCCAGAGCAGGGACTGCCAATGGAAGCACTTTATGATATAGAGTTAATGTGTCGAAGGGACATAGAGCAGAACTATTGTGTTCGCTTCCATGGTCAATAGGAAGCAGATATTTAGACATAAATAATCCTTGCTGTGGGATGGGGAAATCCTCTCTCTTCAATCCAAGGTTTGAGGGCACTGGTCTATTCTCCAGGACTTGTTCTTTTGAGTTTTTTTTTACAGTAGGTGGCACAACCTGAGCAAGACAAATACCCTAAAAAAGGGAATTTGAATTTGACATGACCTGTACAGTCGACTTGATTGTGCTGGGACTGACACTTTCTGGTGCTGAATTTTCTGTAGTGGTGTTTCAATTTTATTGTGTACCTATTCCCCCTCAAAACTTTTCATTTGGATATGCCAAATGCATCTTGTTATTGCTTTATAGCTGTAATGATTTTGTTTGCATAACTTAATTTTTCAGGGAATAAACCCATTTCCAGACCTAATTCTGAGTCTGTGTTTTAACCTGGTCTTCCAGCTCCCTGTGCAGATGGAGCAAAAAGGACCAGCCTGTCCGAAGGCTGAAGGGTGGGAATAGGCTGGATGTTGCACACTTGGAGGTGAGTGAAAGCCATGTCTCCTCAAACCAGATCCCTCACTCAATGCTTGTGTTTTGACTCTGAACCTCAGGTTTCTTTGAAGGCTGGTTTGTTCTCCTGCGAGCTTCTAGAGAAGCCTAAGGAGGAAAACATCTGGGACATGGAAGTGCGGGGTTTGCCTTCAAGAAGAAAATTGGTCTGGGGAAAGTTAACGCTCTTTCATCCACCCAAATAAGTCTATTTCTTGATTAACATTTGAATAAATACTTATTTTAACCAAAGACGTCTGCTTGCAGTTAATATTTCAGCAGCTTTTGCAAGTACTTAGCTCTAGACAGAGCAGCTATTATTGCTGTTTCTTCTTGCACTGACACAGTAACTTGCATTGCAGCCACAGCCACCCCTCCAGCCAAGTGGTTGCAATGTGCACATTGCTACCCTGCCACGGTAGAGGAAAATCAGAATTCAAGCCCTGTCTGAAAAGTAAAAAGGACAAATTAGTTTCTTGTCACTGCGCTGCAATAAATACATTGTCATTTTTATACCCCGGTGAATCATATTCTCCATTTCCCCCGTAACTATTATACAGTCTGCTGGCAGTACATCATTTTTTGGTAATTTTATTTTCACCAATTGTTTTATGAAATTTTTGAGCTTTATGGACACTAAAACAAATCTAGCCTGCGAGTATTATAGCCCTTTAAATCACCGGCAGGAAATCTCAAGGTTCCTCCAGACTGTGAGAGAAGGAAGCTTTAGGAAAGAAAGATTGCTCCTAGCTTATAAACTGAGCAAAAACCCAGAGATAAGTTTGTAAAAGGGACATACATCATCACTGGAGAAAACCAGGACGTAAAACAACATCTCTCCTCTCAGCTCCCTTAAGAATAAAAATGGATTTTTATTTAGCAGAAATGCTAAAGTAGCTGGGGAAAGGAACACACGAGCTTTTCCATGCTTTCTTAACCATAACAATCCTTATTTCCTCCAGAGCCCCTGTGTCAGGCACCGCTTTGGCTACACTGAGGTTCGTGATAGTCCCAAAACAATGGGAACCTGGCAGAACCCCTGAAATTGCACCTGAATGCTGAGCGTGACCCTAGCGATGCCAAGGAGGTGGTGGCACCTGGGCATGGGGGAAGAGATTGTCCAAGTTCTCCCCTCTTGTATCCTTTGCTAATGCTTCTCATTGCTAACTCGTATGGCCTGGGTTTTGAGAAGGGTTTGCCAGCTGCATAACGTTTCAGACAACAAAAGAGAGGCAGAGCCCTGCAGAGCCTCCCTGCTGCTGTGAACCCCCAGTCTAAGAAGGCAGGTAGAGACCTAGGGAACCCTCCACCTGACATCAGCAGGTATCTCTGTCCTTACAATACAGTTTTGAGGAGAAGAGAGCTATGATTTCCAAAATTTAAATCAAAACCGAGTCATGGTATAATAAATATTTTCTGTAAATAAGGTCTTTGTTCTGGATAGATTGCTTTATTCGCTTTGCATTTCTCTAAATATAAGAAAGTAATAGTAGATGAGATCTTAGGTGGAAACATTGAACAAGAACTTTCTTCACTGTAAATCCAACAGGTGCAGATGGACATTCTCTCATCCCAGTTCTGATGTGGACTTTGCAGTCTCAAATGAACTTTTTTATTCCTTCCCCCCCCCCCTTTTTTATTTGCCTCAATATTTGTAAAGGCTCTGAAGATACTTAGATTAAATATTAGATTTGCAGATTGGATGAAACATTGTCTTTAGACCAAATTGGATTGCTTTTGCTCCCAAGGAATTTTCTGAAAAGATAATGGAAGTTTGAAAAATAATCTAAAAATGGCTGTTCTGCCTCAGACCTGCGGTCCACTGTGGCCAGAAGCGGAACAACAGAACTCTATATGCATATAACATTGCTCTCAGTATATCCTCCCAGCAATCTATTATGTAGGAACTTATGAGCCAAAGGGAACACATTTATTAATGGCCCTTGATGGATTTTTCCTTTGTGAATTTATTGAGTTGAACATATGTATGCTCATGACTTCCACAGTATAATGTGGGAGGGACTTCCACTCTTTAACATGTTGTGTGATGGAAAGAAAAGCCTCCTTTTTTCTGCTTTTAGACTCCCCGCTTGACCCTCTTTTCACCCAATGTTCTATTTCTTGCTGTGCAAGAGCTGTGAACGATCACTGCTTGTTTACCTGCCTGGTGATGCCCATAAGCTCAAAGATTCTTACCCTCATTTTATCTGGCTGTCGTCCCAGTCTGAGAAGCCCAGGGTGACATAATTTCTGGACAAAAAAAAAACCCTTCCTGAGGGGATGCTGGTGCTGCTCCCAGCACAGAGTCGGGTTTACACACTGGGGATCTGGGACACTGTGACAGCATCTGTTGTTATGGGTTGGGGCCTGCTGCAACCATTTCCTCTTAAAAGTCCTAAGAAATGAAACTAGTAAGGGTAAATTGAGTAAATGGTGTTTTCGTTGCAAAAGGAAACTTTTTTAAATGTAAGTACAAGCTGAAAATCTCTATTTGTTAAGTTAATATTCCCAGACTGTGACCTTCATCTTGTATATTCTGAATAAAAAGTAAAAAATTACCATGGGGCTAGATTTCCAGCTCTGGTTTGATGCTACCTGAGAAGTGATACCTATAGGTTTGCATGCAAACCAGCTTTTACTATCTGCAGCCCTGGTTTTAGGAGCTGCTGTGCGTTTTGTCTGTTCAGAACGGGGCAGTGCTGCTCTGTGTCTCTGACGTGTCACCGTTCAGATGCTTCAGGGGAAGATATCTTTACCCAGCCCACATGGGTAGTGATTATTCTCTTAGCTCCAACATGAGAGCATCTTCCATCCTGAGGACTTATAACTGGTTTCTATTCTAATAGTGGACAAATGGGTGATAGAGGTGAAGCAATTCTTGATTGGAATGGTTGTGAAGAAAAGCAGGAAGGAGAGTAAGGTACAACCGAGTGAGCAGTGAGTGAGTAGATGTACTCAGCAAGTCTTGATCCCTTCAGGAGTGTTTAAAAATAGGACATGGCTGAACAACTGCCATGAAATTTGAGGTGTAGCTGTATTGAACCAAAGGGTTTTACATCAGTGTGACTTCTTAGCTGATGGGAAGGGAGCTATCTCCAGCCATCTAAAACAGAATACCAGGTTGGATGGGACCTCAAGGATCATCTGGTCCAACCTTACTTGGGAAAAGCACAGTCTAGACCAGATGGCACAACACCCCATCCTGAAGCAACTTCAGATCACCGGGACTGTAGCCATGTGAGCAGCACCAAATGCTTTGCTGAAAAAAACCCACTCCTTTGGGTTTGATTTGTCAGGTTCAGACCTTCTGGGAAGGGGTGTGCACTGATGGGACAACTCCAAGGGGATTGTAAGGAGGGATTTTGCAGGAAGAAAGTGGCTGTGACAGTGGGGCTTGCAGCTCTAGTGATGGTGCCTGGAAGAGAAAAGGAAGCAGCGGGAGACAACCCCAAACCCACTGTGGTAGCTGGTTTAAGTGGAGGTGCCATGACCCAGCCTGTGGTGTGTGACCATGGGCAGGGGTCCGGTGCTGCATCACCGAGCAGTGCCACACTCCTGCCAGAGATCTGCTGGCTGCTGGGGACACAGGGTGAAGTGCTGTCACCCCCTGGGCTTTGGGAGCCTTCAGCTGAGCTGGCTGTCAAACGCACATCACAGGTTCTCTCTTGTATCAGCTCTAACACCCCCGCTTTGAGAACAAACCCTGTGCTACTGCCCCTCACCTTGCTGCTTGCTGCTTCCTGCCTCCTCTTCCCTCTGCACAACATGCAGTTCTCAATATTTTATTCTTACTCTCTGTAGGTAAATCTACTACTTTCTTTTTTTCTTTTGATTTTTTTTTTCTTCTTCCATGCTGTTTAATCTCAACGCGGAGCCCCAGAGCTGGTGCAGCGTTACAACAGTTTTGTCATGTTGGCTGTCACCGTGCTGACAGCCCCGTGACAGCTGGCAGATGTACAGATGATGGATGTTTTCTCCCTTGTGCAAGGACGATGGGATAAAAGTGCAAACAAACCGGGTAATAGATGGGAAAAGCAGAGCAACGTTGATAAGGCCCGGTCCTCACTCTGTGATGTATGGGGAAGCAAGCTGTGGGCAATTTGTTTCCGAGAAATGAGGGACTCTTTGTAGAGAGGGACACAAAGAAAAGAAGAAAAAAGGAGAGAAAATAAGGAAATTTTAATACTGGGGGGATGTCGGGGATGGTGAGGAAGAGGTGGGAGGCAGAGGGGGAAATACTCAAAGATTGTCTTTATTGTGGCAAGACCAGCCACTGTTGTTATGGCAATAGGCAAATCTGATTTCTAGGATAGGCTTGGGGTCCTTGGCTGGTGCCTGTGTCTGGCATACAATGAGGGGTCCCGGAAGGAGGTGACGGGACTTGGAATATGGGATTTGTCTTTGCTGGTTCCTGCTGCTTCCCTCCTCTTTCCACTGGCTTGCCAATAGCACCTCCTGTTATTTATGGTATCTGGGCATCATCTGAAAGAGTTAACAAATGGCTGTGCTGGGCACAGACAGGCAGGTAAACTTTTCAAGCCTCTCACTAAACTGGATAGCTGAGAAGTTCATACACATGTCTGGATGCACATGACGAGGCTGCTGATCTCTACAAGCCTGCGATGGCCCTGTGCTCTGTGCTGGGCTCAGCTCTGGAGGCTCCAGCTTCAGAAGGAGATCTTCCTCTTGGTGCTTTGCTCCAACAGCTCCTGCCTCGATGGCTGCCTCCCCAGCTGGAAGGAGGGAGATGCTGCAAAGGAGGCACTGGTTGAGGTGATGTTCACCTTGTCCCTGAGAGCAGTGCGCTGTAGGCGGGGCAGAGGGAATGCAGGTGAGGGATGGGGATGGTGAAATGCTGCTGCCACAGCCTGGGGCGTCAGTGCGGCTGCTGGAGAAGGTCAGACATTATCCAGCAAGTGTGCTGTGCAAGGCAGGGAGGAGGATGCTCCTGTTGCAGCCTCTGCCATGTCTCTCTTTAGAAGATGCTGAGCAATGAGAGGCCCTTTACAATGCAAGGAGCATCTTCCAGGGCTCCCACGTGGACCCTGAGTGTGAACACCTTGGTGCTGCTGCTGCGGACACAGCTGTGCGAGCCCCGCACCCCGCTCTCCGTTTTCAGGGTGCTGTCGTCTCCCCTCGCTTCCCTTCCACCTTTGGTTCTGTCACTGGCAGGGACTTATTTAGGCCCATAATAGTGATAATTTATTACAGCCCACTTCCTACAGTGAGTAAATAACTCTGTCTCCCTTAAATTCCCTGGGCAATTAGAAGAATGAAAGACTGTGCCACGTATTAGCATTTATTTTCTCCCAGCATTTATACAAGGCCATTTTCTTGCTGACAAATTGTGGGGCAAATTGTTCTCAAGAAAGTCTGTCAGATGAAAAGGTGTTATGATTAAACTGTTGGCATAAATTTGGGTGACAATAAATCCTTTTATTGCATTAACTGGATTTATTTGCTTGCAACTACCATTAAGGATTCGAGGAAACAATAACAAACAGGTTGATTTTTGCACCTGCTTAAGGGTAATTAATATGCACTCTAAAAATAGAAAATCTGCTTTGGAAAAAAAAATAAATCTATGTAGTAATCTAGAGGCTGCTGGTCAGGAAGTGGATGGAGAATTATCTGCATGTGTTTGTTAGCCTTGCGCTAACAAACACCCTGAACTGCAAAGATGATGCAGTGAAGCTGGGAAGGGCCTGATTCTGCAAACCCTTTCACGGGCAAGGGCTGTCCTGCATGAACAGCCGTGTCTCGCGTAGAGGCCGGTGACCCGGAGGGTTTCAGGCTGTGTAAGGGTACACCAGCTATAGGTCCCTGGAGAGGATGTACAGAGGCAGTGGTGTCAGCTCTGCTCTGAGGTTTGGTGGCTGTGGGGGAGCAGGCTCTGCCCTGGGGCTGTGCTTGGCCCTCCTTGCTTAGAGTGGCTCAGAGTACATTTGTCAGGGCTCGTGGGCACTTCACTGTTGACCTGCCTCTGCTTTTGCCCCAGCCCCCTGTCTGTTCCAGCTTAGAGGTTATTTACAGGGAAGGTTTTGCTGCTGTTGGGCTGCTTGTGGAAAGGGCTTGTGTGCTCCAAGCTTTTGTTCCGGTAAGAGTCTACCCCAATTATCCCGTTAGCAGCTTGGATAAAAGGAAATGGCAATATTAGTTTACTTATGTTAAAAAAACCCCAAATAACACACAAGCATTAAATGGGAGTAAATACATTTTCGAAAGTCTAGGAGGGTTACAAGAATGGAAAGTTCTGTGTGTCAAAAAGATTTAAAATAACACTGTGTTGCTTTGGAAAAGGAAAAGCAATGGGTATTATGAACACAGACAAGATAAACAGAATTATCAAAATCCAAAATGTGTAAGTTGATCATATATTCAGATGGGAAGCTAAATAAAGGTAAAAGTTTGGGATGGGTTTTCAGGAGGAGACTGTATTAATTCACAGAAAGCCCTTGATAGCCTGACTGTAGGATGGGACAAACGATGTCAGCTTCTGGATATCCACCTTGTTCCCACCCCTATGGGAAGTGAGTGAAGAATCATCAATGAGCAAGAGTCTGCTGCCCTCCTGGGTTCATCTCATCATTCTGATCTCCCACTTTTAGTGTTGAGTGAGACTCCTCTTCCCTCCCTCAGCCTTCTCTACAGAGAGATGCAGAAAATTAGTCACAGCTAGTTGAAATAGCTGATAGTGATATAGTTCTAGATATTAGGATAGTGATTGTTTATAGAAGTTCTGCTGGCATTGAAAACGTCTGAGATGCTTCCTTGACAGGTCTTGCTTCATGCCCAAGTTAGATTGTTGGCAGGGTAGGGAATGGGGCAGGGCATCTTGTTCGGGGATGCAGCTGCAGTGGCTCAGGGCGGGTGTGTTTGGTGCTGGTGGGGTATTTTTGTCTGTCAGAGTCCCTGCTCTTCATGATGTTGTTGTTTTCTCTTTCTCTTTACAGCGCTCAATAGTTTGTGGCTTTTTGGGCTGCGTGTGAGCTCTTCAAGCCTGCTAAGGGTGTGGGCCAGTGTTTTGTGGCCAGTGGAACAAGGCCACGAAAGGGGAACAGCTGCTCTGTGGACCCTTCCCCAGGGGCTCAGGCTGGGCTCAGCCTTTGCAGCCGATCCAAATTAAAACCACCCCCCCCCCCCCCCGTTGTTTGGGTTGTTTTTTTTTCTCCCTTTTTGTTTTCCAGCTATTGTGCTTCTGTGAAAAGTCTTCAAAACGAGAACAGATTCCTAAATGAAGGAGAGAAAATTCAGCTTGTTCTTCTGCTATAGCATCCGGGTGCCTACACGGAGTCGTTTCTTTCTGGTGGTTTAGTTTGAATGGCAGATAGGGTAGCTTTGCCAGGGCTTTTACCACCCGAGTTCACTCTGCTGTTCCCTGGTTTGCGGCTGTGAGCTGGTAAGAAAATGCAAATCATTTTGTGTGTTCTGAACCAGTTGTTTTTGAGGCAAGTTGTGGGTGTTTTTTATTCTTGCAAGGGAAGTATTTCTAGCAGAGGGATGCAAGGGGTGGTAGTGAATTCCAGACACCCCCGGCTTGTGAGTTAGTTGCTGTGCTACAACCAGCCACATCTTATTATGGGGCTTTTCCAGCTCAGAGGGCCATAGTGCATTACAAGTACAATTGCTTAATGTTTTTAATATTTTTCCACATCTGTAATATTTTTCCACACTGGCTAAATAAGAGGGGCAGTGTGTCTGCTGCCACACTAACGACTTCAGACTACGTGCCACTGATTTTAAGTTGTGCGTTTTGGGGAGTGATTGCTGTAGCAGTTGGTGTGCAGAGAAGGGGTGAGATGATTTCACTTCCCAAAACAGAGAAGCTGCTTTTCCTCTGCATTTGGCATGGCCATTTTGTTTAGGGTGTCCCCCTCTATAGAGAGCTGAGCCATCAGCTTTGCACTGGCATTAGTCTACCTCTGTCCCAGCCCCACTGCTGTGACCTACAGAGGTGTCAGGGTGGGAGGAGGAGAAGATCTTGGCCACCGATTTCCAAGTTGCCTACAGATGTCCCTGCTTTGTTTGTCCCAGCTGTTGGATATGGCCGCTGCCACCTTTGACAGCCCACCAGCCTCTCCATTGTCCAGAGCTAGTCAGAAATGTTTTAGTCAAAGTTATCTGGAGGAAAACATGGATAATTTCTAACAGGGATATTTTTTCAGGAATCTATTGATTTGAGTGATGCCTTCAATCAGGGGGTTTCTTGGATACAGGATTACACTGAATTAGGTTTCTGCCTTAACCTAGAGAGGTACTTCATAACCCTCCTGGGCAGGAGGTCTGGCTATTTCCAACACTCAGGTTGGGTGAGGACGGGCTGCATTCAGACCCCCACTGTCAGACCCTGTTCACCATTTTGGGGCAGTGGTGACTCCTCTGCAAGTTCTGTGGTAAGTGGTTCATGATTAAAAATCCTGGGCTTATTTACTACAGCAATTGAGACCCAGGGCAGCCCATATGGACTGTAGGGCAGCAGAAGCTCCTCACACTCTGCTGAGCCTGGAAAGGTGTAAGACCTTTTTTTTCTTTCTTTCTTTTTAAAGATTTCTCACCCAGGTGCAGAAAAGACATCTTTCTTTTAACCTTGAACATTTTCACAGGCTAAGTGCACACCTTTCTACGCTCTGTTGCTCTTATTGTCGCTTTGTTGCATAAAATTGTTGCATGTTAATTAATTTGGCACAGAAGTTTTCCAATGGGGATGCGTGGAGCAAAGTGGCTCCTGTCGCAGTTTGACAAGGTTATCTGAGGGTAATGTGGTAAATATTTTTCATTCATTAGCGGATTATAAAAACAGTGCATCATGCTGCAGCTTGGCAGAGGGGGGAGGTGGAGAGCAGGAGCATGGTTGTTAACATAAGAGGGTAAGGTACCACCACTCATCTGGATGATACAGGAGACAGGGATCACAGTAACATCTGCCTTGTGAATGAACATGTATTTGTATTAAAATGAGCTATTTAAGTAATAAATTAGAAAAAGCAGCAGATCTCTTTGGATTTTCCAGATATACCCTTTCCTTCTTTATTCTTTCTGTTTCTGATTCTCATTCTCTTTTCCTGAGGTTTTCCCTTAAATTTTTTATGTATCACGGCTCCATAAAACCAGCACAAAATATTAGAAGCACCATGGACTGCATCAGTACTTGGTCCATGTGCTCCCTTCCCTCTTCCCATGTAGCCTTACCCACCTGTTGAGACCAGAAAGGATTTTTTGCTGTACAAGGCCTCATTCTGCACTGACCTCTCATCACTGCTATAATAAAGCTTAATAATATAAATCGTAAACTAATGACTATAATGTTAAATACAGAGTGCTGTAATTCTGTGTAGGTATTCTGTGCTTTTCCTACAAAAAACAGGCTTCAACCTCTTTATGTGTAAAATGATACTGAACTGTAACTACCTTATAATATTGCTATATTATTCTGTAGTTACAGTCCTAAACACCACAGCTTTTGTCAATTTTCTGGGTAGGTTTCTTTCTTACCATAAAAAAACCCAGCAATTTTTAATAGAGGTATGTGGTAGCAGAAGAAAACGACTCATAAAACACTTCTGATGGATTTGGCTCTATAAACTTGGGGCCTGAGTCTTCCTCGCCTGTCTTCTGAAGAACATTAAGTTTTCCATCTCTCTGTCCTCTCAGTAATCTCTCTTTTGTGTTCTGTTGCTCAGAGATCTTGGCAGACAGGGGCCTTCTGGGTGCATCTGTAGTTGGGGTGTACTTTGGAAGGCACTTCTGAAGCAAACCTCTTGGCTGCCTCCACTAAGCGCATTTTGGTTCACTTTCACACCTTGGAGTGTCTGACCTAAGTTCCTTTAAAACCAAGTGAAATGGAAAATGCTTTTCAAGCGTGTGACTGCAGCCACTAAGAGCCATTTAGGCCATGGGACAAGGCTGGGACAAAAGAGCTGTGGCTGGTGGTGATGTCAGATCCTCAGGAGTCTGACTCTGCAGCTCTTCTCTTGGTCTGCATTTCCTGGCAGTGCAGACATGGCCCTTTGGGCTGGACAACATCAACTGCCGAGTTCAGACCTGCCCAGGAGACCTGCTGGGGACATCCAGTTGACTCTGGGAGTTGCTCAAGCCCTGGTTTAGTGTGTTTTGGGGCACAGGTATCCATTCCAAAGGACATTTTTAAACAGAAGACGTTTATAGCTTTCCTTTGCGGGCTGGTTTGGAAAGCACAAGCACTCACAAGCACAAGCACATCCAACACATGGATGGTGTTAGAGCAGACCACGGCCATCAAACACGCAGGCACAACCTTAGCCTTTGCCGGGCTTTTGAGTCTTTTTGCAGGGTTTGGCTTTACCCATTTGTGGCACGTGCAAAAGTTTTGAGATCGCTGTTTCTGCCCTTCTCTCACCCCCTTGCTCACCCACTGCCATGCAGACGGATGCGCTCCAATTCCCGCTTCCCCTTCCAGACCGTAGTGATCTGTGGATGTCCAGGGCTGCAGCTGCGTGGAGACCCTGCAGTAATGGGGCTCGACTTTGGTGCAACTTCTGTCCGTTTAATTAAGAAATGCTGCTCACACAGAACTTGAATGCGCGAATGTGATTTACTGCCATGTCTGTCTGTCTCTCTGTCGAGCCTTTTGTCTCTCTCTGCATTCTATACAATGCCATTGTGTCTTATTACTCAAGCTAGGTGGATTCTTGCTTGGCTGAGCCGAGATCAAAAAGTAATTTTTCTTTTTGCAACAGCCGATTAGAAATTCATTTATTTTCACATTAGACATTTGACCAATATCTCCCTCCCCCAATGAACTGATCCCCCCCCCAACTTCAGCAATTTAGCTCCATTTGTATAGTCTGCATAATGGAAGACAGTGAGCCTGTTAGGAAAACGTGGCCCAGGGCAAAAATTAAATGCAGAATCGTGTATCAGAAATGAGATGAATTTACTATTGTTTTTGAAAATTAATGGTGCATTTTTAGTTTTTATAATGTAATTTAATGATGCAATTCATCTAATAAAAAACCACATTTTAACTCAGTCATACAGACCTACTGGGGCAGGACAAAATGTACCTTTCAGATGTAAGATTTGTAAAAAACGCTTCGGGCTCTTTGGGGTTTTTTTTTTTGGTTGGTGTTTGTTGGTTTCTCTTTGAATGCAAAAAAGAGAAACTCTTTGCGTGCTTTGGCTAACAGCTGGGGTATCAGCAGGAGTCCAATAAAAAGGACATTTTTCTTTCTAAATATTGGTGTTTGTGCAGCATACAATAATATTATAAATGCAGCAGTGGGTTTGAAGTACAATGCTGCAGCTGATTATAGAATGCCATATGGTGCTGGCATGTTAAACTGATACAGATTGAGCACGGATTGTAGCTTTAAATGCTGTGGACCAGCGATTGCGCTAAACTAGAATAAATATACTAGACAGTGTCAATATACAGAGCTGTCGTGTTCGGCAGCAGAAAGCAAACTGTGTCAAAATAATATGAACCGATTGAATTAAAACCCACAAAAGTCAGCGCTGAGCACGTGCTCCTTCCCAAGAGCGGCTCTCGGTGGGTTGTGGGTTGGGGCAAAGTCCTTACTCGCTGTCTCAGGGCACTGACTTGGGTAACTCAGGAGGAAGGGCTGGGAGGAGCCCTGGGCATCCCAGCAGTGTGTGTTACTGGGTGCTGATGATGGCAAGGTGCAGGTTCTGCTCCAGCTCTGCTGTAGGGAAATGCCTGTGCCTCTGGTTTTTTTGTGTTTAGAACATGAAACTCCTCTTTAGCCATTTTGCATCACCATTTTCATCTGCTTTGCAAAGTTCTTGTATTATATGTGCTCTTGTAAAGTGAGCACAGGCAGATTTGCCACAGGTTTTAAAATCTCCTAAAAGTGCAGTTCTGTAACAGGGAGAGGAGCAGCTAAGGGCTGCTCCCTGCCCCTGGCCACATGCTCCTGCTAGTGCTGCTGGGACTTGGGCGACGCTGAAAATGGCCCTGACCAGAACACAAAAAGGTCAGCTTTTGCCTTAAGCACTGAGCTGGAGGTGAAGGAAGCGCAGAGTAGAGAGGATGGGGCTGCATTTTTCAGTATGAACGGAGGTTTTATGGCTGACCAACTGCTCATGGTCATTCCCACTAAAGGTGCTCCTAGAAAATATATTCAGATTTTATTTCCAGCTTTGAAATACGTTCTCATCTGCTTTTGCAGAAACCCTCTTTTTACAGACAAAACTTGAAGTTGTAGCCAAACATATAGTATGTAATACTGTTTTAAGATAACTTTCTTCTTGTGAATATTAAAAACACACTTTTAGCAGGAAGAATTGAACGTAACTGCATCAAAACGACCCATATGACACTGAAGTAGATTCTGGTACAAAGCTGCGGAAGGAGGAGAAGTCTATTCATTTGTGGGTGAATGAAACATTTATTTTTCTTTGTTGCCTGACTCTGGTGCCTGATTTCCCAGCGGAGATGACAAGGAGACAGCTCCCATGACAAATCAGAGGGGAGCTCACTCACAAACTCTAGCATGGTGCTCCTTGAGGGATGCCCTTTGATGTTTACGTGAGGTTTAGTAAAAGGAAATGTGAACCGGTTTGGGTCTAACAAAGACCCCTCTGTTGAAGTTCCTGGTCATTTTGTAGGCATACTCAGGCTGAGAGACTGTTTGGGCAGGTTTCACTGGACCCCAGGGTTAGCCACCTTTGCCTTTCCCCTTCTGGCCCAGCTCCCTTCCCACATATTACTCAGCCTGAGCTTTGGACCCAGGGGATGGATTTTGAAGCATCCCAGCCAAAATATCCTCAGTCCCGATCTCCCCAGTCAGCCTCGAGCAGACGGTCTCTGTTCTTCTTAATCTTTCCGGTTTTCAGACATAAGATGCAACCTCAGAGATTGGAGCAGGGCAGGAACAAAGCACCAAGGCAAAGATCAAGCCTCCCACAGGGTTTCTGGTGGCTTACTGCATGCTTGAAACTCAATGTACAGTCCAGGCACAGGGGCAAAAATGAGGATTATGGTGCCTTTTCAGGACTAAGACTGCGTTTCAACAGTGGCAGATGTGAAATGATTTGACCTTGTGTGCTGTTTTCCTGTGCCCTGTGATCTAAACAGCATAAAGAAATGTGTCCGGGTTACAAATGTAATAGATTATTTCTGACATTTTTTTTTTTTAATGGAGTTAGCTAGGTAAGTTTATGACCATCATTGTGTTTATAGCCTGATCCTAACACTGGAATTATAGCTGGACACAGTGGTCCCTGGCTCCTGCAGCAGCAGAATCCTGCGCTCTCTGTGGCTTTATAGCACCTGGCCTTTGCTCTGCTTCCTTGATGGCAAGTGCCAGATGCTACTGGGACTTATCCAGTCTTGGCTAGCTGGTAGCAGAGACCAAGCTTTGAAGTCCTTATGTGTATTGTGGTTTGTTTGGGGTTTTTTTGTTTGTTTGGGTTTTTTTGTCACCTGTATTGGATTTTAATTCCAGTGAGACAAAAGTCTGGTTTCATGTGGCAAATCCTATACAGGGCTTGATGTTGGGAAATCAGTGGTGCTTAGGAACTCAGGTTGGGAATAGGGCTCATCTTTTGCAACCGAATGGTCCCTGACTCAAAGAAGTTGCAGGCTAGGTAAAGTAAAACATTTCATGTAAAGAAGTAGACCGTTGCTAGGCTCTGACCTGTAGATGCATTTTATATTGTGAAAGAAACTAAGAAGAGTTTGAGTGGTAGAATTTTTTGTTGCCGTGCCTTGGTGTAGGGTTTAGTGATTAAAACTGCTCGGGACAGAAATCTGAAAGTGAGCAGCCTGGAGTCAGAAGAATGTTATACAGAGAGCAAGTTGCTCGCATGGGGAGACAGAGGTAGATGATAAACACATTCCTTACAGCTGAAGAACTCATTGACTTTTAATACGATGAGTTAAAGACTTCAGAGAGACTTTACATGATTTAAAAAAATAATAATAAAAAAAATAAAAATGAAGGTAATTTACTGGATGCCTTATTATTTGGTGCAGGCTGCTTATCAATTAATTGTCACTGGATTTCCAAAAAAGCATCACATAATTTTTCAGTGAGAAACCCAAGTGCCTGGGAGATGATATTGTGGTGTGAATTACATTGCAGAGCAGTTGTCAGCTGTCCCTGTCAGCACTTTCGCAGATGCCATAATGTGCAGTAAATGCTGTGGCTGCAGCTATTTAGGTTTACTGTGGTGGTGGTTTTAGGGGAAGGACCACAAATTAACAGCTAAAGAAACACAGCCCTTTTTCTTGAGCTGCCCCATCCCTAAGCAATGCTCGGTGTGCTGCAAGCTGCCACCACCGTTCCTGTGCCTATTGCTTCTCACCTTTTAAAATTAAGCATGTGTGTCCTTTGCCACCTCTGCAGAAGAAGAAGAGTAGTGCTTGGGCCAGCTGCCCTGTCAGCGTGCTAATACAAGCACAAAGGATGGTGAAAACACAACCCTTCCTCAGGACAGGATTACAAGCTCTGATTGCCGTCTATCTACATACAGCCTGCTCCACAGACCCCCCTGAGATCAGGGCTCAGTGTGGTCAAGAACTGTCAGAGCTAGTGTCCCTGGCTAGACAAACTGAATGGTTTAAATCTGCAGGGCAAGGCAACAAGGGTTTTTTTCAATTTTCAGATCAGGAACTGAGATGCAGAAAGACTGAAGGACTTGACATAAGGATCTCTTGTGGGGCTGTTTCTCAGTGACTCATGGAGATGTTTCTTGGTGTACTGAATAACATCAAGAGCAAAAACCTCAGGTGGGATCGAGGACAGATAAGCTGGGCTCCCAGGACCCCTGACAACCTTCAATTCAATAAGTGACCCTGATATTAAAATGTTAATTAGAGGTAGTCTCTTTTGTTAAAATACAGAACAGCTGACAGGGCAGAGATTTCTTCCTCCCAGAATGAACCTTTTCCAGATTGCTTGTAGATGGTGTACAGAGTGGGCAGAGTGCCTATGGCCGTTAAAAGGGGGTTGCCCTGAAACCTGTGTGATGGACCTGGACCGTGTGTGCACCATCAGTGGGATGCCAGCGCTTCCTGTGGGGTGCTGAGATTATAGCAACCCGCTGAGTCCCATCCTGCTCTGTTAGGACCTTTGGTAGGTGAGTGAGCTGATCTTACCGGCAACAGGTTTGGCTGTGCTTGCTTTCTGCTTCCCCTTATGCATTATTCCATGACAGAAAATAGACCAGATGAGCAGGAAATTCACCTTCTGAGAGACCTGTGGTCACCCTGCCACAATCTTGTCTGACAAAAGTGTCATGTCTTAAACTGTGCTGTTTACATGTCCATTCATGGTTTTGAAATGGTTTAGAAATGGGATAAATCTCAGTTTGTGATCAATTAGCTTGCTATGGCTGTTCTGATACTGCAGGAAACATGTACATGGGTAGCAAACAAATCTAGGAGCTTGTTGTGATTGGTTTGCAGGCCAGGTGATCTGGTCGCAGTGGACATCTGAGTGCTACCCATCTGTTGGTTTCTGGAATCTTCCGAAATCCCCGTTCTTGCAGCCAGCCAGGGGAGCAGACTCTCAATCCCATGCTTGTGTCCAGTTACTCCTCCTGGCTCTGAGCAACTTCCACGGCATCCCTGCCCAGCTGTACTCCCAGCTGTGTCTCCTGAGCATGCCACTGAATCTCTGTGTGACTCTGGAGGAGTTTTGCTCCTCGGTGAGCAGCAATGTGCCCGCTGTTCTGCTGGCCACGGCCGTGCTGTCTGTCCTCGGGATGGTTTTGCAGGTTTTAAACATTGCTCTATCAATCGGGTTATTTTGTTGTTTGCTTTTGTTTGGGTGTGTGTGGTTCTTTGTTGGTTTTTATTTTTTGGGTTTTTTTTAAGTCCTTCTCACTAACTGTTTTTCAAGTGAGTGGTGGCAGGCAGTAACCCAGCTGAAGGCCACCAGAGCCCACTCTGGCTGCAGTCAGTGTTCCTGGGCAGCAGGCACATACTGCAAGTTCTCCTGTTCCCTGCAGGTGGTACTGTTGGACCATTTTGCAGCCATCCCCACTCGGTACCGGCTCAGCCAGTAAGGGGCTGCTGCAGCCCTGCTCAGACCCATTCCCAGAGCCAGCAGCCTTCGCCAAAGCCCAGCCTTACCCGAGCCATACCCGGGTTCTGGATGGGTTTGGCAAGGTCAGGCACTGGTGTGGGAAGCAGCCTCCTGAGGCAGTGCCAGCGTGCTGGGTAGAAGGGTGTTTGTAGGTACAAGCCTGAGCGGTGGGGTTAGTGCTTGGTGTTAATGTAGGCAGCCTGGGGCAGTGGGTAATAACCTTACCCCCAGGGAACTGAACAGCTTTATCTAGGTGGATGGCCAGAGTTTGTGTGTGGTTTTGATCAGCTCCTCGTTGATGAAGTTGCAGCATTGCTGTGCTGGAGAAAAGCACTTCTGGGTACTCTGGGTGGTGATTCTGGTTTCTTCTGAGAAGCTGGTGTGTGGAGCAGAAGGCTGAGATGAGAGGGGGTGATGGGCTTAGGGATACAGCTCATACTTCTGGGTAGTTTTTGTGACATGGAACTTGATGTTTTCCTTGTTCACAGGCCTGCATTTGAAGCACTGTGCTAGCCCTGGAGTCACGCCTGCCTTACAAAGGTGTGGGAAGAACATCTTACCTTTTTCCGGGCTTAAACACTTGGATATCTGCACCAGCAGTCTGCTGTGTCCTCTGCCAGTTCTCCTCTGGTCTGGTCAGCACTGCTCAGCTCGCCGCTGGGAGAGATGCTTGTGTTTCCCCTTTTCTCTGCACATACCCACATTTCAGTCCTGAAATCACAGTGCCCCTTTCAAGTCAATGAGGTGGTAAATCACCTCTCCCTCGCGGTTTCCCTTCGGACCTGGTCTGCAGCATAACCTCAGCCCCACAGAGAGGGGGGAAGTTACTCAAGGCTGAATTTAGCTGTATCATAGATAGGAAGGTATTTGCCTCTTCCTACCATGATGCAGACACCCCAGGCAGCAATGAGCTGACACACTTGTGCATTTCCCAGCTGCCCAGGAAGCCCAACACCACCCTGTTGGCATTCACCGCTCAGGGTGAAAAAAACCAGCTGCAGACAGCAGCAGATGTTTCACCCCGTGTCTGAGCGCTGGCAGCACAAGGTGCAGTACACGTGGACCACACGTGCACCTTCACACTGAGGTGTCTGTAAAAAAGGCCAGAAGCAGGCACCCCTGGACCTGCCTGAAATTCATTCAGCTTTTGATTTCCTTGCAGGCTCGCCTTGTGGATGAGGTGTCAAGAGCTTTGAACTTCTGCAGGCTGGAGGCTTTGGGTCTTCGCTTGTGGCTCGTCTCATTTGGTGCGGAGGCTGTGCCACGAGCCCCACTTTGACTGAGCTGGTGTGAATGGCTCCCAGATGGCCACAGGGAGCAAAGCAGCTACTTCGGACTGGATTCAGCTCTGCAAAGTCAGAATGATCTCCTGGTAGGCCTATTGCTATTTCTGTCTTGTTGCCAGGCACTTCATGCTTAAGCTTTCATCAGATCAATTTTCCTCCTTTGAAAGAAAAGTAGCAGGTTAACCTGTGTGCGAAGAAAATGGAAAACACTCCTCTGCCTCTCCCCAGTGTGCTGTACAGGTGTAGAGGGGCTTAGGAAAAGTGATAAAAGCAATTAGTCATCTGTGGACTTGAAGGAGAAACAGCATCCAGCTTAGAGGCTTGTCTGGGTTCACTGTAAGCCTATGGAGATGAGCTCAGTTGTTGGCCGGAGGCTTGTGAAGGGTGGGTGGAGAAGCAAATTGGGTGGATTTTACCAGTTTCTGCTTTTTTCTAACACTTTGTGTCTCCTGTATGGACACCTCATCCCCAGACCCCTGCTTCAAGGAGGTGAAGATAAGGAAGGAGAGGCAGAGAAATGAGGACCAATGTCTTTGTCCGTGGGAATTAGCTGAGTCTCTTGACTCTGGAGAGAGAAGTAGTCTAGAATGTGCTCTGGAAGCAGGACCAAACCAGAAGGTGGGTTCCCACTAGCAGTGCTCCTGCAGGGTTTTACCTGTTTGTTTCCACAGCTCCAAAGCCCAATGTCCTCCCTTCCTGTAGGTCTCATTTTCTCTCCACTGACCGCTCACTGCTTTTAAAATCTCCGTGGGATAGAGCTGCTCAAAGACAACAGAGGCACCAGATAAATCATTCCTCCCCTGCTTCTCCCCCCTTCCTCCCAATCCAAACGGCTAAAGTGTCTTTATTATTTAAATAAAAAAACCAAACCCACATGCACAAAAAAAGAACCCTAGTGAGAGAGACAGGCACAAAGCAAAGGGAAAGGAGAGGTTTAGGCAGCAAGCCACAAATAAGCACCATCAATCATAGTGCAGTCAAAACTGTACATGTGTTGGTACCTGCTAGTTATTGGCAGTACTCAAGAAGTCTCCCGAGTACAATCTTCAGGGCTCCTTAGATAAATAAATAATTAAATAAATAAAAAATTTCCATGCTTCTCTGAAAAACTGCTTGTCAGCACTGGAATGGCAGGTGCATTAACTCCCTAAGAACCAGATTATGCCCTGCATGGCAAAAAAATGCAAACACAGAGAAATAAGATGTCAGTCACCTCCTGTATCCTCTCAAGTTATTTTGGTGGGAAGTATTTTGAAATATAAATACAGCCCATTGTATAAACGAGTCTAGGAAAAAAAAAAGATAAATGAATATATACGTCGTCTAGTTCTCCTGTTTCCAAATTCACCCCAAATTTGCATATGTCCGACATATGATTTTTAATTCTTTTCATACTTCCCAAGGACAGATGAAAAGTTCTGATTTATTTGGTGTCACCCCCCTTGCTGCAGCGCTTCCCTCTCTGCAGTTTGGTTTCAGAAGTCAGCCCAGTGATACCAAACCTCCCAGCAGCCACCCGCACACCCGTGACATGTCTGCCCCTAATGCCACCTCCTGCTGCTCCCACCTTCAGCCCCTCCATGGGCTTCCTCTTCCTCCCGTGACCCTCCCAAACCTTGGCAAATGCCATCCTGGTGCCTGCTCACCCCTCAGCAACTCTACCTTGTAGCTCTGACATGTTTCCTCTACACAAAAAAATCCTTCTCCAAGAGCTACACTCTTTCCCCCTAGCTCTATATTACACTCTCCCTTCTCTTGGCATTGCTTTTATTCGCCTTAATTGTGGACTTGAAGTTGCTGGTGATGTGGCCTTGGCTATTCTGCAGAGGTCCTCTAACATCTCCCCAACTATCTGCTCCTTCCTGCTCCTTTTCACACAGTATTTTCTTTTTAATCCAGGAGAGCGATATTATTCCCAGTGGAAGTCCTGAAGGAGCAAAGTCCTGTCCCAGGATGAGTAAAGGTTGCACAGCCTAGTGCCAGAAGACAAATGGATTTGGGGAAATGGTCATTAGCCCTTCCCTGAACTTGACAATGTGTTTCCTAAGATTCCTGTGACATATAGGAAGACGCTGAGTATTTTTAGCTGTGGGTGAGCCAGCTGCTCCTAGGACGACCTCCAGCCCTCCCAAGGGCAGCAGGAGACGCCTGCCTGTTTCTGCTCAGCTTCCCCAGGGCTGCACCAGCAACAGCCAGGCTCTACACCATGGAAGTGAGGAGGGAATGAGTTCCTGCTCTGCCTGCCAGCAGAACGACGTCTGCTTCTCTCTCTGTGTTGCTCAGCATCAGCCCTTGCAGGAGGGCTTCTTTCCCTCCAGCACCCTGATCTTATTCAGTACACCCATATAGAAGATCTGGCTAACCCTCAGGATCTCCTTGGTTTCAGCACAACTGGTGCGGATAATAAAGTGTTAGGGAAGAGCTTTCACTGCCAAATGACTCCTTGCCGTTCTTTACCACCTTTCCTTCCTTAATTTGGCTGCAGTCCGTCCCTCGTTTAGCTCGATTCAAGTTATCTGGGCTACATCCCTCCTGGAGCAGAGTAGGCTTTGCAGGATTTACCTGATGACAGCGAGCCTGGGTGGCAAGTGGGCCAGTTTCAAACAAGTCACCTGGAGGCAATAGATGCTTTGTTTTGTGTGTGCAGTCCCCATCCTTGGAGGTATTTAAAAGCTGTGTAAATGTTGTGATAAGGGACGTGGATTGGTGGTGACCTGGCAGTGCTGGATTGATGGTTGGACTCGATCTTAAAGGTGTCTTCCAACAAAACCATATTTATAAGTCTATGATTCTGTTTCATTGCAAATTCATAGAGCCATTTGCTTCTCCAGGGCAGGTCTTTAGATAAGATGTGCAGTGCATTGTAGGTCTGCTGCTGCCCATTTTTTCACGTAATGGAGATGTTTCTACAAGAACTTTTTTGTTTGTTTGTTTTTCCCCCACCTTTATTTTAAATTAATGAGGTCTAAAGATTTATGAGCCTCCCAAAAATATATCCTTAGGGATGCCCCTTGATTGGACTGAACGCAGAGCGGTGATCTGAATTTTAAGCATGGTTTCCCATGGGAAACAAATCAATAGCCTCCTAAGGAGGATCCCATTTCAGAGTGGGGAAACAACAATTAAGTTGGGATTTAGCTGTTACTGATTCAGGATTAAAAAGCCCCAAACAACCATGTTACAAAAGCCTATAGCAGCAGTCTCGTCTGCTTGATCTGTGTCTGAGTAAAGTCAGAGCAGAATCTTGTGTCACCAAATGCAGCCGCAGTGCCTTGTTGCAATATTGGAACAGCCCCAATTTATGACAGAGCTAAAAGCTTTTCTCCATCAGCTAAGCGAGTTGGGCCTTCTTAATTTTTATTTCTCTTTGACCACCTCTCTTTTTCCCTAGAACACCTACAAATTCACCCTTGAGCTTCTCATGGGCAGCAGAAGTGGAGTCATCTCCACAGTGAGCGCAGCTCTCGTATGAGGCATGAACAATCCGTTCAGAAAATCTCCAGCATCCCATTGCAAAGGTCGTAAAGTGGGAAATAACAAAAGCAGAAAAGAACCGCAGGGCCCAGGATGCAGGAGCTCTGACCCAAGGATCCCTTTTCTTCTGGTATTAAGGAGGGCGCTTGTGGGGAGAGAAGTAATTGTGCCAACTGGTTTCAAGTGGGAGCTGTGTGGCCATTCTGCTCTGTGCTGTGCCCTTCTCCAGCCCAGCAACTTTCTCTTCCAGACCACAGATTTATTTAATTTAGGTCCTACCATTGGCGATGGTTTTGCAACGGGCTGTGGGTTAGGAAAAAGCAGAGAATTTTTCCTTAAGCAAAAAAGGAGATGACATCGCAGAGCAAAATAGAGCAAAAAATAGTTTGTTGGCTGTTTTTCTTCCCTGCCTTGATTCTACATGTGATGCCAGAGAAAGAAATTGAATTTTAGAGTGATTTAATAACAAAATTATTTTTATTTAGAATTCTTTTCCCTTCCTCAGAACGGAAAAGCCACAAGATGGAGCTCTGGGGCTTTCCACCAGAGCCAAGCTGGATTCACGAGTCAAAAGCCTTTTGGAGACCTCGAAATTATGTTTTTTATTATTTTTTCCGCTCAGATTAATTTTTACATTCATTTTTAAATGGTAAATGTTATAATTGTAAAATGTAATTTATCCTTGCCAGTCAAAGGTATTTACTTTTCCTTTTTAAGCTTGAAACTTTTATTTGGATTATTATGAAGGTAATGGGGCAATATCTTTCGGTCTTTTGGGCGGCTGGCATCCTGGTGACAGTGTCAGACCGTATCATTCCTCTAACTGCCACCCTGGCTTTGTTGAGGAAGCTCTCACACCTGCCCTGCTCTGTATGCAAATATTAAGCACTGACCTCCCTGAGTGTGTAAGGGAATAAATGAAGTGCTCCTCTTTCCTTGAAATCAGTGAACACTCAGAGAGTAAAATTTAAGCCAGTGTGGTGAATTAGAAGTGGATTCTTGAATTAAAGCAAAATCATTTTAGATCCTAAATTATATACAAATTATGAAGAAATGAAAGAATTTAAAATTCTGCCATGTAAAATAAATCCCTTCCCTTCCCCTCCCCTCCCTTTCTTCTCTTTCTCTCCCCATCTTTCTCTTCTTTTTTTCTCTCCAAAAAGGGTGAGCTCTCTTCTGCAACGTGCTTCTTTCCCAAGCAAACTGGTGTGAAGGATGTCGGCTCTTTTCAGCTCTGCTGTTATGACAGGGCTTGAGTGTTTAATTACGATTGTATTGCATAGTTGGCGTGATTCTTCTGACTCGCAGGAGTGTGGCTGTAATAGCTGTGCACACACGCAGCTTCGAATGACAAGAACTTTCATTTTATTAATGTATTTATACACTCCGGCTCACATGCAGGGAGGACAATTCGATTCTGGTAGCTGATGGTCTCCCGGAACAATGTTGTTAATTGCTTTAGCGACGTAAGTAAACATTTTATAAAAGGTTTGTTGAAACAATTCTGAACTGGGGCGTGCAGGATCAGCTACTGAAAAAGTACTTTCCGCCTTTATGGAAGTTAACGTTTTTATTGGAAATCTGAACCACTTGACAGAGGCTTCCAGGGAAATCAGTCTCCAGTGTAACACTCTGAGAGCGGCCGATGAGCACCTTAGTAAACCTCCTGGTAAAAGTGCCGTGAACTTTATGAGGAGTTGTGTTTGCTCGCGTGGAAGATAAATTTGGCCCAAGGTAGAGTTGACCGCATCCTGAATAATTCATTAAGAGAATTTGCTCCCTTTCTATCTGTAAACTGTTCGGGCAGTCTGATTTCTGTACGTGTTCCTCTAGTCACTATGTCCTGGATACTTCGTGACTAATTCTTTCTCCGTGTATTTCTGACCTGTTCCTCTAGCCTGACCGAGGGATGGATCACTCGACGGTGCTTTTCTGCCTTGACAAAGACAGATACAATGGGGATTTTTGTGTTCTAAATCCAGATTCCTCGAACTGGTGATTCCTATAAATGTTCCTGTCAGGAGGCTCTTGTGCTAAAAGTCATCACAAACAGCAAAAAGAAAGAGTGAGAGCACTGCTTGTTTCAGTTCGATTTGCTAACTCAAGGAAATAGTGGATTTATTTTTGTACTGGGCACTTAGTTGTGGGCATTATTTCTTGAATAGTCTGAAAGGACTTGGAAACAGACCAGATTCCTTGGTTTTGGTTTTTGTTTTGTTTTGGTTTTTGTTTCTTTTCTGTTTTGAAATGGTACGAAAAGAACAATTTGAAGGTCTGACTGTGCCTTGGGTTGTTAATAGAGGTAATTGTCAGAAGTGGCTGTCACATCCTGAGTGGTGACCAAAATTAAAACGAGGTGTCACTTGGTTCAAATGTTTTCAGTTCCTTTGTAAAATATCACTACTCCTTAAAGAGAACTGAACTGCTCTTAGACACTCCTCTCCTTCCACTGCAATCTAGTTACAAAAAAACATCAGTGTGGCCAAATGCACCGAGTGAAGCAGGGGCTGCTCCCAAACTGCCCAGAGCATCTTTGGTGGTACCCATATTCCCCTTAAACAACTTCACTTTAAGACCATCAATGTACTTCTGGCTCACAAAGATCTATTACTTGACTTTTACCTATAGGATTAGGGCCTCTTTCTCTCCTCGACCTCTGTAGTTCCTCAGGAACCAGCTCCCCAGTGTGCTGGTCCCAGGCAGCTGAAGCTGCGCAGTCTCTTGGTTCTCCTCTGTCTGCTGTTGATGTTTCCTGGTGGGGGTACAAGGCTGACACCACCAAAACAAATAATTCTTCAGTCCTTGAAAAGCAGCAGAAACCCCAGTGTGGCTCAGCCCAGCCCTTAGGATGGGAATAACAGATGCTTTCCAACTTCTTTAAAAACATGACAGTGGGGATAGGAAACTGATGGATGTCTTAATATGTTTATTTCTGGCATTTTGATCAAGTGCCGTGCTGATGGGAAGGGATATGTTTGCAATTAAAGCCAATGAGTTAACTGTAATTTTTTTTTTTAGTTTTTTTTTTTTTCTGTTGTTCCATCTTTTGAAAGAAAACACTCGTTGAAAAGGAATCAAAAAGAAAAAGAACTTTGGAATTTTCAATAGTACAGAATTGCTTTTGGAAAGGAAAATCCGTCAAGCCAAGGGCAGCTATTTTACAACAAGCTATGAGGAAATGAGGAAATTAAGATGTCTCTCCTCTCTTTTTCTTCTCCCAGTCATCAAACAATTTGATTTAAAAAAAAACAAAACCAAAACTTTAGAATTATTAAAACCCAGTAAAAGAAATCCTACTAAATGTAATGATTATACTATAGAATTTTTAATCTTGTCTTAAGAACAGTTATCTCTTCTTTGTATTTAACAAATACAGTTCTCATTTTGGAGGTTTCAAAACATACATTACAATATTTAGACAATTAATTTTTTACTCTTTTTCAAGAAGTAAGAGAATTATTAATTATACTCTTATTCAGAAGTCTTAGCAAAGCTTTAAGTTAACATTTCCTAATAGGCATTTAATTCTGATTTAATAAGACAATTATTGTATTATAAACAAATATCAATAGATTACTAAACGCATTTATTTTGGATTAACAGCAATTCCATGGATATGACAGCCATTAAACATCAATGAACAGACTTCCATTAATAAACTGATTTATTTACCATGGCATAAGTGTCCTGTTCAATCTAAATTAAATATCTATTTGGGATCCTCAGCCTGTAGTGTTACCAAAGGCAGCTTCATGTTTGAACACAGCACAAAAAGCATTTCGAGTTCAGATTTGCAAGATGCAATCTCAAAAATAATCAATCCGTATAAAAAAGACTTTGGTTACTGCTAGATAACTAATTATACAGACACAGCCTTTGTGCATGTCTATATGAGATATTCTTTGTTATTCTCTTTCTTCTGAACTTTGATGCTATTTAAAAATAAATTTAATTACCCAGTGGTTATTTACACTGCATTTATTTCACCCATCTAGAATTCTTTTCAAATTTAAAACCCGAAGGTCACTATCATTTTAGAGCAGTTTATTATTCATGGATATTGCAAAATTTGCAGGGAGAAAAACTTCTTGATTTTAAAATTGGAATGCAGGAGAAGGATTGTAAGATTGGTTGCACTGGGCATGATCCTGCACTGCATTATAGCAGCTGTTTATCTAAATAAAACATGCAAGATTAGGCCCAATATTTTTCTTCATTAATAACAGTAAGTTAAATACTACCATTTAAAAAAAATGTGTCTGCGTGACATACATATTTATGGAACGATGACAGGATATCTATCTTTTTTTTCTAAGGGTTTTCCCACATGATTTTATGGGCCTTATCCGGTAAATTCGCATGAGTAGAATTACCCACGTGTACAAGAGTTAGCAGGGATGTGCTTTGTGTCTGGTTTTCTTTGTTTCATGTTTTAAAGGCCAGATGTTACAGGCAGCTGCAGACCTCCTTAACCTAATAAAGCAATATAGAGTAAGTTATATTTGTTACATTGTTGATTTTTTTTTTTTTTTTTTAAGGAGGTATTTTTTAAAGCAGGTTGAAAAGGTTTTTCTCCCTTGCAACACCTCATGTAGATGTATAGATGACCTTAGAAAGAGCAAACAGGTTTTACTACGCAGGCATCTCCAAACAAGGTGTCTGAGGCCAGGACCTCGTTGCCACGTTTGCTTTCAGGTGCTTCAAAGAAAGAAGGGAGGGACTGGGGATGTGTCTGCTGTAAGAAACACTGCACTGGGGTCCTGCAGGCCAGGAGTCTCCTCCACCCGGAACCACAGCGGTGGAGGGATGGGGGAATATAAGGTTTTGAAGGGCAGAAGAGGAGTGAGATCATCCTGCTGCTTTCTTTTTACCCTGCTCAGGGCAGAGAAGCAACCAGCATGGCTGAAAGTTAAAAACCAAGAACAGCAGAAGGAAATGCTCCTGTGAAAAAGTGCAACTGCCTCGTAAAACCTGCTGCTGCCTGGGGCTGGGAGAGCCTGCTGCTGAGGCTCAGCAAGGAGCAGCTAAGGTGAGGGTGGTAGGTGATGTGGAGTCAAATAACGGGTAATCTTAATCCTGCTTTACAAGGGACAGATTTATCACTCTGGGTCAGGATGAAACACTCTGTAAATGCAGAATGCCCAATTTGTGGTCCTGTCCTCGGATCCCAGCAGAGAAACCAGGCTTTTGGGGACAAGGGGACATCAGAAATGGTGCACTGCAGCTGTCCCCACTGCAGTAGTCATCTTGTCCTCTTGTCTGCACAGCTTCATCTTCAGCCATGGTCACTTCCCAAGGTGGTAGCAGAGGGCAGCCTTAGCTGGGGGATTTGGAGATCTCTGTCCCTGCTGGATGAAAATGTTGGGGGAGATATTCTTCCTCTAAAGCAGCAAAGGTGTCTGGTAGTGGAAAAGTTGAGGTTAAATGAGCTGTGTTAGGACTTCCATACAATGGCTTTTAGTTCCTTGAGGTCACAGAGAAACACGGCGGTGCCTACCTCTGGTCTCCTTCCCTTACAGCTCTGAAATAATGACTCTGGAAAAAACATGGTCTAAGGATGTTCATATGGGGGTTCCCCTAGCCTGCACTGGGGCTGGAGAACAGCAGGTGATGAAGGGAAGGGTATGGGACATTGGGTATGGGACAAGCGTATGGCTGCATTTGACAAACATGCAATAAAGCATGTGAAGGAGGTGGGGGTTACTCCTCCGTTCCTCACTTGTGCAAAGGGCTCAGCAAAGCCAGTGACAGCTTTGCCAGAGAGCACAAAGTGGAGCTGATTTCCTGGTTTAATTATTTCTCCCCTCCTTCCCCTGGACGTTTATGGTTTTGTGCATCAATTTTTGCTGAATGCCTTTGGATCAAACTGCTGTATTTGTAACAGTGCTTTACATATGATTTCCTGGGTGTAATGACTTGAGACCCCGACTCGTTGCTGTTATGATCTCTGTCAGACCTGCCCTACAGCCACAGGCTAGGCAGGCTGCAGTTGGCTGGGTGATGTGTCTCCTCCTATAGCTATCCACTGACAGGGCTCCTCTTCCCTCAATTATAAAAGATCTTATTAAGATCTTCTTAAGACTGAGAGAGTTGAGGGATTGAAGTGAGAATAATTTAGGTGTAAAGATCTCCTTCTCCAAAGATGCTGAAAATTCATGGTATATAAAAGATTTGTCTCTACTTTCAACTAAGACTTGGTCTTAAGGGAAAAGATCAACTTAGAAGTGAAGAACTGGCCAAAAAGCAGTTGAATCTAAATTGTGAAGGGAAACAGCTATTTGGATAAGTTGCTGTGGATGGTGTAATCAGGTCAGGAGACAAAGGTACAGGTTTTCATTTGCATGGAAAAGCTGGAATTAGCCGGGAATGCCGTCCCTGCTTTAACATTACGGCTCTGCAGTGTGATTTCTACCCGGCCGTGCGCGAGCTGTTCCTGACGGGAGCTCACAATGACACCACTGTCTGACAGCTCTGCCTTTTGCAGGGCATCTCAATTTCTTTCCACACACGTTTCCTGTATCTTCTATATTATTGCTTTTAAATCACTCTTCCTTTAATTGGCTCAGGAGGAAGGGCTCGTTCCTTTTGCCTCTAACTTTTTTTTTTTTTTCTGTCCTGTAAAGTATTTAGGAAAAAAATTGCCGAGTATGTAAACTAGAGATCATTAGAGGTTGCAGGGTTTTTTTTTTGTTACTGGTTTGTTGGTTTTGTTTTTAAAGACCAGATTCAGCAAAATATTGTTTTCTCCCAGGCTCTGGGTCTCTGTTTAGATGATTTTTAGCTCTGTTTTTTATTTATATATTTATTCATTAGATAGGCCCACAGTCAAGGAGAAGGGGAACGTGGGGTTATTAATCTTTCCTGTCATCCACTCACAGATGTGAAGTTCACACCACAGCAAATGTGAAGTCAGCAGTACGCACCCACAAGGTGGAAACTTCAAGCAGAACAGGCAGCGAGGAACAGGGCTGGGAGAAGGAGAACAGGAGGGGCGGGGGGTGGGGAGAGAAGGGGAAAAAAAAATAGGACAAGGGAGTGATGAATGACAAAAGGGAGAGGAGAGAGATGGATGAACAAGGGAAATGGAAAGAGAAATGAGATGGATGGAAAAGGCTAAAGAGGAAAGGCAGATAAGAGAGAAGAAAGTCTGAAGAAAGAGTAAGGGAGAAATGAGAGATACTGAGGCAGAATATTTCAGATAGGGTCTTAATGTAGTTGGGCCTGTCTGGGTGCTTGGATATACTGAAGATGTAAAGGGTAATCACTCTCTCAGCATGTATATGCTATTGATATGTTAATATAATTTTCTTTTTCATCTGAAAGCAATGAAGTTTTCAAACTGGCTGATTAACTGTGCCTGGCTGGTCCTGTGTACGTACGTGTATTCACAAATGCACGTCATATATAAATATTTATACTCTGTACACAATAGTTTCTGAACATTCCCATAAAACAGCAGCCAGCATTAAAAGTCATATTAGTATTGATGTGACATTGGACAGACATGTTCGTGCTGATATAACCTACAGCAATATCAACCCCCAGATTGCTTTTGGGAACACAAAATGTAACAGGCAATGTTAGTAGAACCACAGTGTGTGTTATATTAAGAACAAGCCTGCGATAATGCAATACGAGGGGTCTGGGGCCGCATTTGGCTACAGGTCATGGAATACGGACAGTCTTCTTTACATTGTTTATCTTACAGGGTTTAAAAATATGAGTAATTTCTCTTCTGTGTTGTGAGACTTCGCTCCTATTATATGCTTATATATTCTCACAGCCTGCAAATTACTTGTTAAGTCATTGTTTCAGTTAATGTACGAAGGCTGCCACATGCAGAAAGAACTCATTTAACGAGTTAAAGGATCATTTTGATCAGCTTGTGAGGGGGAGCAACATGGTCCCACAGAGCAAAGCCAGGCTGTTTGTTCTTCCTCTGCGTGCTTCAGAAATCCTGCAAGTTCAAGTTCATCAGTCGTTTGAAAACACAAGTTGCACAATTTAGCGGGGGAACTTCAGAGCCAAGAGGAGTAAGTCAGTAAGAGGAGTAAGTCAGCAGAAGTAGCCTGGCACTTTGGGCTTATTTTTTTTCCTTTTGAAAAATCTAAAGAGCTCCTCTTGCTTATGCTGGCTGGAGAGCTTGTATTTCTGATGTCAAAAGGTAAAATCTAACCCTAAAAGTACTTTTGGAGCATTTACCCCTTGTTTGCGAGGTACGGAAAAACATTTAGTGTAGTTTTATAGCAATCTTGCTGCCCCTGTAGTTACTCCTGTGAAACATCACTAAAAGGGTAATTTCATTTCATTTTATTTTATTTATTTTTGTAGTTAAATGGACCCCATCCTACTTCCAGATACTCGCGGAATAACTTGTATATGTGCCTTGCATTTTGTTTCATTTCTCTGATGATTTACTAGATACATTTGTTTACTGGACTTTAGGTGCTCAGAAGATTTCTGCTGGCTCCTGGGAGTTATTATGTATTTGGTTTAGACTTTTTGTATAATGCATCTGAGATCAGAAGCGTCAAGACTTAAATCTATCTGCTTTGTTCTTGTACCAATTCATAATGTTAGCATACTTTGGTATAGCAAGGAAATCACTGTGTAATTTATACCGTATGTTAATATTTACTGTACCACTGGATCTGTGCTACAAGGTGACTGAGTCTTTCTTCTGCTGAGCTCGTGGTGACGATAGAGCCGGGCAATAGGACTTTTCCTTTGCTTTATGCACAATGAGCATTATGGAAGCTGTACCTGTGGGGCTGTATAGGAGAGACCCTGTTTTAATGTCTATTTAAAAGCCTCCCATGTAATATTAATGTTGCTCATTATATATATATCAGCTCTTTGCTGCCAGGATTCTTATAAAAAGGGGAATTTGTTTTTCCCACTTAAAGATATGTGCTCAGAGCAGAGGTACCCAGTAATGTTGGTTCTGAATGGGCCAGAAATAAACAAGGGGACGTGGGGGTAAATGAGGGGAATTAGTTTTCCTTCGGTTATTTTGGTTTCATTTACAGAAGCTGGGAAGTTGGCCCTTTTCACTTGAATACAGAGTTCCAGCAGATGAATTGAGAACACTTCATCTCCAACTCTTCTTCTAGCCTAATTCTCGAATTCCTGGTTTCAGTGGCACTTTCTTGTGAATTTCTGGCTTTGGTCTCTTGTATGTGTTTGTGATGAAATTGGTTTCCTTTTTTTTCTAAGCAGGGAAAAAGCAGAACCAAGACAAATTTCCCCTCCCTTCCGCAAAGGTTCAAGATAGAAAGAGATTTAAAAAAAAAATTAAAAAGAAACAAAAACCAGAAACCAAAACATATCTATCTGTACTTTTTTCCTCCTTTGGAAGGACCTCCCACTGACTATATCATTATCTGTCTCATGTAGGATATTGGATTCAGGATCTATAGCAGTGAGCTGCATTAGTATTGAATCTCATTTGATTTAATTAACCTCCCTTCCTGGCTCAGCCTTTCCACTCTTTTCCAGGCATTAGTAGCTCCCCCATAGTTTTGACCATTGAGGGATACATAACACAGCTCCCTCTTTGTACGGCAACCTGGGGACCTTCATCCTCCACCGGAAATGCAAGTTCTTGTTTTGCAAATACAGCCCCTTCCTCTTTCCCTGCCTCCCTTCACATGTGGCGTGGGGCCCACCCTGTACATGTGCTGTTTGCTTGGGTTTATTCCCTATAGTTGGACCCGTTTACAGTGCATTTGGTCATGATGAAGTTTTTACACTGAGCAGACTGAAGATCTGGAATTATTTTATGTTTCTTCAGTGTATGAACTATAGTTTTGGAGATAATCTGAAGATTTGGGGGGGAAGAGAACAGGGAATAAGATTCAATGTAAAGGGAAAAGTTGCATCAAAAATGTTGTCAATGGACATTTTCAATATGTTAGAGAAAGGAGGATATATAGAGTAAAATTTCAAGTCTTGCAAAATTAACTACATAGCGAAATCTATGCTACAGGAAGAGAGAGCTTTTGGAACCTGTCTTTAATTTTCAAATGGGAGTTCTTTTGCTGGATGTGACGAGGCTTGGCATGTCTCTTGGCATGTGTATGGCTATGCAAGCTCTCTGTCTGTGGGTTCTAATTTCCCTAGAAGAATTTAAGTAAACCTTTCTTAAGCCAACAGGAGTTAACCGTATAGTAAGAAACTGTGCTCTACGTCTATATTAAACCTGGAAAAAATGAAATGCTGTTCTCTGGTCTAATGTGTCAGGCATAGCTGGCTTCAGAGAATGTGCAGAGGCAAGATTTCATTTTGAGAACTGGAAAAGGCTGAAGCTTGATTACAGGCAGGCAAACTGGCAAAGCTGGTTAGCTTGTTTTAAGCATATACTCTGTGTAGGTCTGAAAGAGATTAAGTTTCTACAAGTTTGAATGAAATAGGGTGGTCAGTGTTAAAGGATTCTAGCTGCAGAAAAAAACTGCATTAAGGAGTATGACAACTTATTAGACTCCAGAGAATCCACAAGAGCAAGCCAATAGGAGCTGTCTTAACTAAAGCCTAATTGGAGCCTGTTACAGTGGGGAGAATCCAAAGATGTGCTGTTAACCTGCAAGTTATGATAACTGGTGGAACAACCTGCTTTGAAGATAAGATCCTCTGGCCTTGGAAGTCAAAGTCCTGTACATCCTCCTTCAATATTTATACCAAGAGGATTACTAAAATTTACCTGTTTCTCTTGCAGGTTACTCAGAATAAGCAGTGACAACACAGATCACTGTGATTTCCAGCATACCTTTTTAGACCACTGAAATACTAGAAATGACTCGGGGACAAGAAGGACAAGTCCCTGCCCTAAATACAGCGACAGCATCTGAGGCGTCTCGACCAGCTTCTCATTGGTCCTCTTGCTTTTGTAAGCAGGGGGTGTTTGTCAACCTGGAAAGCTGCTGTACCTCCTACAGCATCATCCAGGGATGCCAGGCACTGGGAAAGGTGAGAGCTGTGTCTTTGAATTGTAAAATCACCATATCCATAATGCATGAAGGGACCAATGCCATAGCACAGGGTTTCAGTCCTCCTGCAGCTCTGGAAAATTGGACAACTTCATAGTCTTTTATGAAAATGTAATGTATCTTTGCTGCCTTTTGAGTAGTAAATTATGAATTTGAAAGTGACAAATATTAGCAACCTGCCTTTATTGCTAACAAAGCTGGGCAGGAGAGAAAAGGAGTCTGCAGAGCCTTTGACAGAATGTTTAATAACTTTTGTGATTACTGTTTCCCAGAGGTGATGTGTATAATATGTATTTTCCCTCTTTCATTTTATCGTAACACTTCTGCTGGAGACTGTTGTGTCTGCGTTCCTGAACTTCTTCCTCAGTCAAAGGTTAGGGTGATTTGAGCAATCATAGTCAACGCAAAGTTGTGAAGCCTTCTGGTTCTTTTAATGGCAAAATCACACTGCTTTAGCTTGGCACAATTGTATGAAAATGGGCCATAGCCACACGATAAACAGTGAGGTATTAAAGCAAACAGTGAGGTGATAAAAGTCTGCAGTACTGGGGCAGCTGAGACTGACCCTGTGACAACCATTTCACAGATGCATGGAGACTAATCACAAAAAATGCAAAACCAGACGCCATCCTGGGTGTATTCTATTAGAAGAAAATTCATTTTCATCGTGGGTCTCTTTCTGTTCTGGAAACTTAAAATTTTGGATGGCTTTGGTACCTTGGCATAGAAATGTTCACAAATTTGTATATAAAAATTGATCGCTATATAAAGTTTCAAGAGGTAACATTCTTTGGACTTGGCAGCTAGAGCACGCTTTTGTTGGTGTGAAAGAAGAACAGAGTGTGGGGAAGGCATGTGGGCCCCTTGAGAGAGGCACAGCCTGGGAGGTGCAGAGTCAGGGAGCTTTTCAAGGATGCAATTCAATAGTTGCTAACAGGCTGAGGTAGCAAGATAGATTTAGGAAGAATTTACAAGTAATGAGGAGCACTTATCCTAATGAATGAGAACACCAGTGATGGGATGAGGGCTGTTTTCCTACTGAACTATGAGAAATGGTCCTACAGCTTCTAGACTGGGAGGGAGGATCACATCCATTCCTTTGCATCTGTTCCTGTAAGTGCAGTAAAACTGCTCAGACTGGCACAGAGGTAGGCTACAATGCTAGTACAAACCTACAAAGCTAGTAAAGGGTTTGGAGCATGTGTCTTATGAAGAAAGGCTGAAGGATCTGTGGCTGTTTAGCCTTGAGAAAAGAAGGCCGAGGGGAGACCTTATTGCCCTCTCCAGCTACCTGAAGGGAAGTTGTAGTGAGGCAGGAGCTGGTCTGTTCTCCCTGGTGACAAGCGACAGAACAAGGGGCAATGGCCTGAAGTTGAAGCAGGGGTGGTTCAGGTTGGATATTAGGAAGCATTTCTTTCCAGAAAGGGTTGTCAGGCACTGGAATGGGCTGCCCAGGGAGGTGGTGGAGTCACCAGCCCTGGAAGGGTTTAAGAGCTGGGTAGGCGTTGTGCTTAGGGACGAGGTTTAGTGGTTTTTAGTAGGGCTAGGAATAAGGTTGGACTTGATGATCTTGAAGGTCTCTTCCAGCCAAAACTATTCTATGACTCGAATTTCAGGTGAGCAATGCTTGGATGAAATCTGGGCACCAGCAACAAGGTAAGGATGCAGTTCAAACCAACAAGAGCCATCTCTCCTTGTCCTCTCTTCTTGTAACAAAGCTCCAGCTACAGCCAGACAAACATGCTGAAGCTTAGTATGAGCTGCTGCTTCCTGGAGTTTAGGATGGGCTGTCTCTAGCTTGACTTCTCTTCAATACAGAAAACTATTCAGGCCGCTGACTGTTGCCTTGAGCATAACCTTTAATTTTCATAAAGTCATCTCAAGCACACTGATGTGTGCACTTTCCTTACCCTTCAACCTGCTTTCTCTTTACTCTCATCTTAGTTTCTTTCCAGGCATGGCTTTGCAGTCACTTCATGAAACCTTCAGGTGAGAAAACATATTGTTGTTTCCATCACCAAGTGTTTCTGTGCTTTCAACTCAAACCTCATCACCTTTTTGTCCTAATGTTTTGTATCTTGTCCTTTGATTTTTTTATGGGGTTTTTTTTTGGTTTTTTTTTTTTTTTGTTTGTTTGTTTTTTTTTGGTTTTTTTTTTTCCTAAAATGGTCAGTGAGATGAGAGGGATGTGATGTTATTCCAAATGGTTTCTGCTTTCAAGTGGAGTGGTCTGGTACTATTTTGCTTCTTGGCAACTTGTTGATAACCTCATATTCAATGTTATCAGAAAGCAGAGTATCAGCTTCACCACTACAAAAAGGAGAACAGTTCACAGAAAAGCTGAGAGAAAGTAACTTGAACTTTATTTGTTGCTGGCTGTAGAAAGCCCAAGAAATACCCAGACTTGGAGATGCCCTAAGTATGGGAAATGAGACCATGTGATGATATTTTTATTTGCCTGCCATCCTGAGAAAGAAGCAACCAACAAAATGACGTCCAAAAGTCTTATTTTCTTTTCTACAAATGTGCTTACATCATTAAAAGTCACTGGAATTCAGAATACTAAGTTCTTAAATCAGCTTGAAAATAGGGTTGGAGACTTAAACTGCACAAGCTCTTCTGGAAAGGTTACTTCAAAGGAACTCCTTCTTGGGATTTTCTCCCAGGGAACAGCCCCCAAGACTTGTCTTAAGTTAAGGGTGAGGAATCGCCAGTCATCACAGAAGTTCATTGGCAATGCAGTGTGGAGCCAGTTATAAAATATAAATAGCTTTTTCCACTGTGAAATATTTGATATTTTAAAAATTAAGACAGCGTTATTTACTCTCTTCCCCTGCCCACCCCCTCAAGGCTGGTGTTGCTTATGTGCTGTTGGCAGATGGGATGTGGATCATTTTAATTAGATTTTATTGGACTGTTATACGGCCCATAATTGTGATCATTACTCATTTTCACTGTGGTTCAGACAGATCCTCTATTTAGACATGATGATATTTTGATGAGACAAGTCCCATGTAACTTGTTATGCTAGGGGCCAGTAGCCAAAGCACTGGAATTAGGTGTTTTCACAGCATAAAAATTGGAGTAGATTAATAAAAGACGTAATGGTCAATTTGTGTTGCTAATTGTGCCCAGATTGTGGATGCTATGGGCAGAATGTCTCTTTGGGCTTCTGGGTCCTGTTGAAAGCCGCAGGAAACAAAGAGCCCTCACAGCTGAAGCCCAGGTAGCAAGATGTGGCACAGAGAGGGAGGAATCCCCTGGTTCAGCTCTGGGGAGAGGGGCAAACCCACTCTCAGTGGTGTCAATGAGACCCTTTGCTGAATCAAAACTCTTGGGTTTTTGTAAATCACTGCAAGGAGACTAGGACTGGAGGCTGAATCTAGACTGGGAATGAGTCTGTTGTAACTTTTCTACATCTGGGGTCATCTTTTCTTCTGATGATGGTCCTCCACTCTTTTTTGAGGTGTTCCCTTTGCTTTTTACACAGCATCTCTTTGTGAGGCTGCGGCATCCTGCTGTGTAACACTAATGATGGTGTTCGGGCAAAGGCTTTTGTAGGAGCTGTGTCCTGTTGTCAGACAGAACCACCTTCTCACCTGTACCCCATGGTCTCCTTATTGTTTAGTCATCAGTCTCAGCTTTTTCCTCTTCACTTTCCAGAACCACAACTGTTGTTTGGACGTTAATTCTTGTAGAGTACAGATTTAGCTCTTCCTTTGTGTCCGGAGGAACATTGCTAAGTTAGAAGGTCATGCAACTCCTGCCAGCAGTCGTAGTTCAAGGAAACTGTGAAAAATATTTGAAAGAAAGATTTAGATTTAGAGTTTTGCTTCCCTATTTCTGAATAAAGTTGCCTTTGGCTAACTCTTTTTAAAAATACATTTCTCTCTTAAAAAATAACTTCTGACCCCAACTATGCTGCACTTGCAGATTCTGAGGTTGTTGGTGAATTGAAAATGCTGGGTCTCAAGGGCTTTAGGGTGCAAATACTGGCAGTTGCTTGTACACAAATGGTATTTAAAATGCACCTGTCTCTATCCCAGTAACAAATCAATTGATTTAGTTTCATATAAAAGTCAACTGCAGCTAAGGAACCGGGATGCTGTGCATAGTTCCAGCCTTCTGTAACAGAGTGGGGGAAGTTCCAGTGCCGTATCCACACTGGTGTGGGACTCGGTCTGCTTATGTTCATCTGGACACACATTAACAGGGTTCTGTAAAGGTACTCCCTAAAATTACGATTTCATTTAGTGTACATACCAAGTCAGATTTTAGTAAGAATCAAATCTGATTCCATTTTGCATATGCAAATGAGGCCAGTTATCCCTCCAGCTGCCCAGTTTGTGTGCATCCGCTGTCTTTGGGGCTGCCTACAAATCAGTTTGCTCTGTGCAAACTGGAAAGGAGCTGAGCTTGTGAGGTAGAGGAGAATACCACCAAAATCCACCCCTCTGGTCCATGTTCTGTGTTGCTTTTCTTCCGTCTTCATCCTTTATTTAAAACAAACAAGCAAACAGACAAATCCAAATATTTTAGCATTTCTGTGTGGAGATACAAGCTGTATTTCTTCTCTGCTCATCCAAACAGAACTGGTGAGATCTAGGTGCTGCTCCTCTTACGGCTGTTGTAGATTCCTCCTATAGTACTGCTTTTGTGTTCGGCTAGACCGCAAAATTTAGGTCTGGGTAATCTGCCTTTTCTTAGAGTTCCATTACCTCCTTCCACTCTCTTTTCTAGATGCAATATACAGTAAAATCTCACTTTTGCCTCTGTGGAAAAATAAATGTGATAATCTCAACAGATCCCACCTCTATTTGTACCTTAACAGTCTTTTCCTTCTTTTAAATTACGGATGTAACACAACAGAACATTATAACAGAAAGACAGACAAAACTAACTCTCAGATCACTTCATTTGCCATTGTGCTCTTTCTTATCTTCAACAAAACTCTTTCAGATGAAAAATATAAATTAGTCCAAGTCAAATGCTCCTTGTAAAGAATCAGTTACAAACTCAGCCTCGTTTTTATGCTTAGTAAAATACATTCTGATTAATTAAAATGCACTCATTTTTGGGTAAGTGGTTTTTGTCAGTTGTTTTTTCAGAGAATCGGACCAGCTCACCTTAGAGAATTACTTTTCTCTTTTGGTTGGTGCTAATGGACTCCAAATCTGTGTTGCTCCATTGGATGAGAGAACCTTTCCTAACAAGCAAATAATAATCACTGAATTCTGATATGAATTTTTACACAAAGAATGTGTACGAAAATGGATGAAACATCATGCTTCATTTTCTCATGCTGATTTTCCAAGTGAATAATTGCAAGCCAAGATTAATGTCACCCCAGAAATCTGGCATGCTTATTTGTGAACATATTAATGAGTCTAGTTTTAGTATTATTCAACCAATTCTAATGCCTTGGTGTAAGCATCTTCTCTATCCTATAGAATTTTTTTTTTTTTCCATTGCCTTTACAATCCAGATTTAAAGGACAGTAGACTTTGGCTTTTCTTTGAGTCACCTGCATGCTGATGTCACTATAGCATCAAATATACTGCCTTCCTTGTGCTGTTTAAACTTGTCTCCTTCTTTTTAAGCCCCAGTGTGATGGACACAGTAGACACACAAGATAGGCAAAACTATTATACCATAGGCATTGGATGTATCTTTTTTATTTGGCTCCTGATTGTTGACTAAATAGTTCAGTTAAAGAACATTACCTATCAAAACCGGAACCACTGGATGGATAATTCATGCAAATTTTCAGTGTAAGCAAACTAGAAAGCCTTTCCAAGTTGCATATTTTAAGAGGAGAAAAATGGGTTGTTTTTACATTGTTCAAGGTAAAGCCATGAATTCAAGTGATTTAAAGTTAAAATTCACACATTGCTACAACTCGGTGTGTTCTACAGCACAACCAACACGAGACAAACACCTCTTAATTTAAGATCATTGAAGGAGAGGGTTAAGTTAAAATGTGACCTTCTGTTTCCGTCCAGGTGAGAGCTTTTGTTTTATGAAAGCTGCTTTGCCCATGGTTAGCCCTGCCATCTCCCAGTGAAATGGTTATGATAGAAAGAGCTGAGATTAACTATCGCATTACATTGGACAAAGATTCAAGATATCTCTTGCTATTGGGTGGGTGATGAAGTGCATAAAATTCCATGTTGTTAAACACAAGGGAAAGGAAATAGGGGAAACGATCCTAATTTCTTATGCTCAGTAATGGGCTTTGAGCAAGATATTATCACTTGGGTGAGAGATCTGGGAATCATCTCCATAGAACTGTCTCACTCATCAAGTCACTGTAGGCATCACCATCTGACTAGTCTGTGAAATGTTTGTCCTCCCATCTCAGGTGCATGTTTAGACTAGCAAAGGTGCAATAGAAGTGATTAAATGTATAACACAATTAGTCACTCCATATAGAGATGTTCCCTTTGGATTCTCCTGTATGGAAAAGGAAACTCTGCTGTACAGAGTACAGGTACATCAGAGTAGAGTACAGAGTAGAGGTACATCAAAGCCTGAGCTGCAAGGAGAAAGTAAGTAGAGAAGAAGCTGATCACTGTGTTTCTCACAAGATAATATAAGGATTGTTAAAATATTTTAACAGGTCACAGATTTAAAATAAGCAAAAGAAGCTACTATTTCATATGATAAATAGTTATACTATGGAGCTACTTGCTATGGGATAATGGGATGTGTGAAGCTTACCTAGGTTCAAATAGCCTAATTCATGGAAAAAAATATAACCACTAGATACTGAAGAGATTATTATACATTTTGAATTGCTAAGTCTACTTGACTTGTTCATACATTTTGTTTTTCCCAAGCAGGCTGCAGTTGGAGGAGGGTTACAGAAGCAGCTTGGCTTTTCACCTGCTCCTGTTCTGCCATTATGTTGTAATGATTTCAAAAGGATTGTGAAAAGGATCCCAGAGGCCTGACATCTAAATTAATTCCCCATCAGGGCACCAAAAAGGGGTCAAAGAAGCAGTTCACTTGGAGGCTAATACTTTCAGACCTGTACTGGCTGTCACCTGGGTGAATTTGTTTCAGCAAAGCCCTTCTGAAGTCCCTAAGAAATACTTGCATGCAAGTTGCTGCAGAATCTGAATTCTTTTCTGTGTCTGTGTTGCCCTGGACAGGAATGAGATGAGGAGTGTAACATTAGGATGGCAGAAAGCTGGAGAAGAATGAAGGGAAAATCAGCAAAAAGAAGAGTCCAGCTTTACCCACTGAGGGTGAATCAGATAAGGAAATGCCTGGCAATGTTCACAATAATTCAGACATTGTCCCAGACCTTAATTACTGGAACAGCCAAGTGTGGACCTGGTAGGAGGGAGGTGGATTGTGTCTGTGTGCTCCATCTGCTGCCTGCAGAGACGGGAACGTTCCAGGCCAGGTGTTGCTGAGCATTGCTCTTGTCTAGCAGCAAGATAAGTTTAATTAAAGGGCTAATTATTCCCACTCTGGAACGGACCTATCGTTGCACTTGCATTCGCATTCTAACTCTTTTCCTCTGGTGCTCATGCATTAGACATTTATCTTCCATTGTCACGTTACTGACTTGTTTTGCTTAAGTGAGGATAAGTCTTTGGTGCGTGTGAAAATTGGAAACAAAGGGAATTAGCTCGACTTGAGTCTAGGTGATACTTCATCGTAATGGCGTTTGTCAGCACAAAAAGGCATTTCATGCTGGCTTTCTAACTTTCTTGTGAAATAGGTATTTTACAGTTGTGGTAACTAAGGGCTCAGATCAGTGGGGAATTGGACCCAGATGTTTGTGTTCTGCTGCCACTATTAAGAGCAACAGGCAAAATTTTCAGTTAAACCAGGAGTAACCCACTCCTGGTTTCCAAATTGCTGCTGGATTTACTTCAGAATAACAGACCATGGGATTATGTCTATTGAAGTTTTACCCCTGGCTTTTTTACGTTGTTTGAAAGCTGTGGTGTAACCCATGCTTGCTTTCTTTGGTTTTGTGCACTGTGGAGAGCTCTGAATCTTCTCACCACTAATGGCAGATAGTCTTCTAGCTCTAAGTGCTACAAACCTGCTCCTCAAGATGGAATCTTACCTTTCTTTTGACGCCTTTTGACACTTCTTGACCTTACTTAGACACTATTTAGGCAAAACAGTATTTTCAAGCCAGGACTCTCTCCTGAAGCTCCTGAAATTTACTGTCCTGTCATAAACCAAAGGTTGATGTCCTGTTTTCAGGTCCATAGAATGGAGGGACATGGATCACCCCGTTGTCATGCAGTAGAGAGCTGTTTGTTGAGAACAAGAGTACTTCAAGGAAAACCTAGCTTTAAAACCAAGCATCTTAATTGTATTTTCATTCTACTGTTTCTCAGGATACAGTGAGGGCTTTGGGGTCTGCATACACCCTGATAGACTGGAAAGGGAGTGGAAATGCTCCTCTGCCCAGTTTTGTGCCTATGACATCTCAAACACAAGTGACAATTTCCTTCGGGCTAGGACCTTTATTTTACATCATTTTGGACCTTTTATTGGATAAAGCTTTGAGTCAGGTCACATTGATATGTGAGATCCTCCCCCCACCCCCAACCCCACTTCTTGTGGCCAAACTTCAAAAGAGCCATTACTCATACCGCTGTAGCATTCAAAGCTTGCATTAATTACCTACTAATGGCTTCATGTTTTTTGCAGGAAGTACTTTATATTTTACTCCTGGAGCAAGAACTACCCCCAGAATGGATAAGGATACACTGTGTTTGTAACTTTAATATAACCTCTGAATATTCCATGATCCTGTAACGTCTGTCACGCTGGGCTTGGGTCCTGTTGCTGATGAACTGCCTGGGGCACTATGTAGCAAATACATTCTTTCACAGCCTAAAACAAAGCAGAGAAAACCATATAATGAATTCCAGTCGTGTAACATTATGGGCTCAGCAGAAGTGCCACTCCTTTACTAGGAGAGTTGTAAGAAGACACTTTTGAAACCACACAGCTTAAGTGATAGCAGCCACCAGCCAAAACCCAAACATGTGTCTGTGCATGAAACCGGCAGATGTGGAATATATGTGCTAAAGCTTTGGAGTATTTTGTAAAACACATTTGTAGAAAAAGACCATGAAATCTGAGAGACAGCAGTGCAAAATGCATTGTGAAAATATCTTCAAGAAAACCTAGAGAGAGATTTTTGGTCTGAGCGCTGGTCAGAAAGGTGATGGTGTGAGCAGTTCTGTAGAACAATCTTTTCTCACAATTTGTACCATGGAAGGAATAAAGGGACTTTTAGTGTCCTTTGGAAACAAAAAGGATCTGCTCATTGACTCCACCTTCAGTTATTTTCACTTTACACTAGAAAACACATACAAGTACCACAATTTTTTGGCTAACCGTCGAGGTCAAAAAGGGATAATAATAATCTACAATCTCTTGAAGCCCATGCAAGCTATATAGAATTTATTATACTTTGATAGGGAGTAATTAGGCTCTGAGAACTTCTATCAAAGTTTTCAACATAAACATGTCTAACTTGCATCCCACAAGTATGAAGGATGGGGAGGGGGAACACCCCAAAACCACAATTAAAAATTTTTGTTCCACAGGGAGACCTGAAAATCTAAAACACTGGCAGTGGGACTCAGACTTGGCAATGTTTATCTAGCGGGATGTTCATTTGTTTTGACTTAAATTTTGAAAATACAGTCTTTCAGCAGGAGTATGTATTACGGCAGTGTTGTGAAACAGAAGAAAAGGTGCATGATGTTCTCGTCAAAGTCAACATGGGAAGGACAGGGGCAGTCAGCAGTGGAGGAACATCTTTTTAGGAACTTCTCAGAGAAACTGGGTGTACTTGAATTTATAGGGTCTAGTGGAATTCACCTGAAGCTGATGAAGACGTCAACCTGTGTGACTGTGAGGCTGCTGTCTACGAAACATCGTGGCCATTTGAGAGAGCTCCCTGATGACTGTAAAACAGCTGATGTTACTCCAGTCTGATAGAAAGGCAAGGAGCAGGACCCTGGCAACAGTTTCCCAGTCAGTCAGTCAGTCTATAGGTCATGGAGTGCATCTTCTTACAACCCATTTTAAACATATGCTTGAGAGGACAAGATGATGACACAATTGCCTTGGAGTAAAAAATGCCGGCTTGTGTGGATATGGCACAGAACAAAGACCGTTTGTACAACCACAGCCATGGCTGACCTGGCTATAGTTGCTCTCTGAGCAGGTGGTAGGATCTGAGAACTCCAAAGGACCCCTCCACCTATTGTTTCTGTGATTTTTGGACTGCAGTAAATCAGATGCTGGACCAAAGCAAATAATGAGCTATCAAAAGATGTGTATATACATTTTTATAAGAGAGGCTGTCTCCTAACATTCAGAGCATAAATCAACCTTCTCTAATTGAATGAGGTCAGAGAAAGAATTTATAATCAGGAAATACACCTGGCCTGTAATTGGTCAGCAATATCCAAATCTGGAGACCTGAACAAAATATTTACGTTTCCAAGGCCTTAAAAAAATGAAAACTTTGGTTGTCAAAATTTCAAAAAGCATTCAGCCACAGTAGTGCAGGTCTCAGAAAAGATCACGCTGATGTTAACTTTCCCAGCCTGTGTAACTCAGGCTGGCTCAGTTTGGAGTCTTCCTTCCCTTGTGCTGAGTGGCTGGGCCAGGTCTGAACGTGGCTCTGTGCTGCCCTGATGGGTTTCACTTGCAGTGGATGGCAGAAACCACACTATAATTTTCTGGCATTGTCTAAAAGTTTGAAGCTGGGAGGGCCATATCCTACACTGAAGCTTTCAGACTGCAATTCAGGATGGACTGATGTATCCAGCTGGCTACAGATTTGACCAGTTGTACAATACATCTGCACAGCCCTCATTTTATTTTCTACTTTTTTTTGTCTAAGAAACTTGTAGAGAAGCATGAATTTCACAGCATTCAGGAAAGCCAAACACCTTGCACCAGCCTCAGGGATTGAGGAGATGTTTAAACCAGCCTTGTACTACCGAAGGGTGTTATGCTTAAGATGCTTCTCCAGATGGGACAGTTTTTCTGAACTGGTAAGGTGTATACCTAGGTGTGTACTGCACAGCAAATGCAACTGAAAAGCCCTTTAAAAGCACCCCCTGTCACTGAGTACTGCCCTGATCAGCTGGTCAGACCTTGCATGTGGAAGCCCTTTGTGTTCTTTATTCATGAAGGCAGTACGGCGTCAGGATCTGCGAACTCTATGGACAATGAGTTCTGAACTCCCTCTGAGAGAGTATTTGCTATAGAAACCTAAGTCCAAGAACTGAATGCACCCAGTTGGGGAAGGCACACACAGAAATAGTTTCTCATTTCTGGTTACAGCTTATACAGGCAGAGAGCTTGTTTATCTAATCTGAATATTTGGCCTTTATACTTTTTGGAAATGATATTTTTTTTCCTCTTAATTATGTGGAAGGAGTGCTTCCTTTCAGAGCTCTGATGGACTTCTCTATAAATAGCTACTCACATCCCAGAACCTCACACTGAAGCCTTCAGCAAAGTCAGCATCCCTAGGACTTTTTAAGCCTGAGATAGGAACCACGTGGAGTTTCATCATTAATCACCAGTCTTTAATTAACAGCTCTGGGCTTTGAACAAAAGGCACTTGCTGCAAGGCTGCTAAGGGGCCCTGAACTCTTTGGTCTGCTTTCATTCGGGGGACTTAGTGGCCTTCCAAAGGGGGCTGTCAGAGGAACATTCTCCTTGTGGGAATGGTCACGCTTCCCAGGAAGAGCAGATGTTTGTGATCTAATCTCCATTTTCACAACTGTCCCCTTGGCTGGCTGCAGGCTTGAGCTGTCTCAGTGCAGGGATGCTGCCAGCTCCCCAAGGTGGGTAAAGAAGCAGAGTGTCTCCAGAGCCCTGTTGCCTCCATCAGGTGAGGTGGGTTTTAACCAGAAGAAGGAAGAAAGTTGCTCCAGGCTTGGAAAATTTTATAGGGGAGTGTTCAAAATTGAGCACTCAGGAGAGAAAGAAAACATTGCTATAAAAGTTGACTCAGCCAATATTTTTGTGCATTCCTGCTGCTGTGATTGAAGATATTTGTTTTTAATATAGGTTTCTCCCATTTGTAGTCTGGCTTTCTTGTAGTAAAAACTAAGGGGCAGATCCTCAGCTGATATAAATTGGCTCCACCGAAGCTAATGGAGCCATGCTGGTTTGCACCAGCTGAGGGATCTGGCTCATGCTGCAGTGTTCGATACCCCCATTATCTTGCCATGATTACGATACTAATTCAGTAAAATGGCTTCACAGCGTAATAAAACCAACTCAGAGTATGGAAGATGAAAGGGCTTCCTCTCCAACTGACCTGGTATTTTTCAATTAAATGTTTTCCTTTATTTTCTCTTTTGTCAGAAAATGCTCTCAAACAAAACTTTTTTACAGCAAATGTATCCGCTCTGACAAAATTTCCCTGGGAAAGGCTTCTTGGCTTCAACGTCCTGCCTGTCTGTAGGCAGAAAACATGTAGGGGAAACTCAGCAGCTGTAGGTCAGGGCACGTCAAGGCTTGTGCAAGAAGATGAATTGGATCTTTAAAGGGCAGGGTGATACTGCAGAGCAGGTAAAGCCCTGAGGTACCCTTGACTTCTGAAAAATAGGAGTTATTGTCCTAGTGGGTAGAGCACTGATCGTTTTACTTGGGCTCTGCCCTGTCTAGTTTTTCTTGATCTGTCTGCACTGGGAGAAAGAGCCAGTGCAGTTGTATAAAGCTGTGCCCTTCCCTGTTGCAGGGTAAATGACGTGTTGGTGGTTTTCCTCTTTGTGATCAGCTCTTCAGCAAGTAGCAGAGGATTCTGGGCTTGAGGAGTGGGGAGCGTAATAACCTCTGTTGCCTTGTTGCTTGGAGCTGTTGAGCACCAAAGGGAATAAGAAGACACAAAGAGATAACTGAAGGCAGCTGGATGCATAGCTAGATCCCCAGGATGAAATACTCTGTTTGCCATAGTGCTGCTGAACTGCACACAGGCTGTTCTGTGCCAGGAGGGATTTTTACAGGGACATTGCTAAATGGAGGCAGTAAATTTAGCTTTAAAGGACCATGAATTGAAGCTTTTGGGTAAAAGCTGAAATGCTGTTAGTCTTTACTGGGCCCTTTTAACTTCACTTGGAACGGATAGTATATTTTACTTCTAAGGCCCTTGAAAGTTGAAGGCACTGCCTGTGGCAGGTCTCATTCAGCTCTTTGAGAGCTGGGGCCTTGTGTAGCAGAGTCCAAAACTGCAGTGGACCATTCAAGGTGAATATGAAACCAGACCAGCGCTTCTGGGTAAAGGGAAAAAACAAAAAGATCCCAGCAGTGGGTTAGGGAGAGGTGTGGGTCACGCTTCTACCAGCTGTGAGGAGAGCTTGCCACTGCAAAATTAAGTATCGGTACGATTTTAAGTGCCAGAAAAGCTAAAGGGACACACACACACGTGTTTCAAAGGCAGAAAAAACAATGTCCAATGTTCTGACATAGTAAATTCAGTTGAATCCTGCTTCCAGACCTGATCTGGTCCCATAGCAGCAGCCATATGAATGCTGATTCAAAGAAGTTGTTTTTTCCTACATACTCAGTGCCTTGAAGCAACCTAAACTGTTTCCAGTTTTGACTCTTCTGGTGACATGATCCAATTTTGATCTCTTTATGCCCTCTGCTTTTTTTAAGGAAAAACTTTGGGCTTGCACTAAACTCTATTCAGAAGCAAAACTTTTCTTGCTAATATCTAGTTGCAGCTTACTGCAACTGTTTCTGATATGCGTCCTTGGTGTTTGAACTACTCCTTAACCTGGGATATCCAGTGTGTGGAAGACAGACTGCAAGCCCCTAGAAAGGTGGAATTAAGCTGCCTTTGGCATCCACGTTCTCTTCCAGGTCTTAATGAAATATCAGAAATTCTTGCATTTGTCTAGGCTGACAGTGGAAGCTGTCCTGGCTGGGTGCTCAAAGACAAGGCTCTGGGACCAAGAGATGACCCTCCCTCTCAACAAAACCATTGCACGGTTGGGGACTGAGTGCCTTGGTAGTGGTAGGCTCTGGTTACCCAAAGGGACCAGGGTTCTTGCACTAGCAGGTGATATTTAAAAGCTTTTGAAAGAAAGACCCAAGCTGGCAGGCTGAGGGGACAGGAGAATGCACATGGGTCTTATTTTGGGATAAACGTGTCCATTTCTTACATTAGAGAAAAGGATGATTGATCTGGAAACCTTTGGAGAACTTGGGTGTCTTTGTTTCCTTAGCCAGACATTTGTGGCCAAGCATCTACCTGGAGCCCAAAGAGTCGCAGTGCTCCTGGGCGTTAGTGCCCTGTTCCTGAGAGGGGGAGGCAGAGCCTACACCACAGCTGGGGTGGTGGGTGAAGAAAGTCGTTGCTACTTCTAATCAAGCAAAGAAAAGCTTTGGAGCATATGGACTCCAGTGTGTGGTCCAAGTACAACAGCTTGGTGAGTGTCCTGCAGGGAGACTTTTACTAGCGCTGCAACAACAATTCATCATTGCCTGAAGGTTTGATGGGTCTGGTACTCCTGGTCTTAATTGACCTCGGCTGGAGACCTGTATTTCAGGCCAGCTTAGTCACAAAGGACTTGGTCTGTGCCTGGGCCTTAAAGAGGATATTTATCAGAAAATCACATGATTAATGGAACTGAGTGATCTCTGTTCAAGAGTGGCCAGGAATTGAGTTAACAGAACAGGGATTTTGGCAGGTATGAGGTTCTGGCAAAGCCAAGACCCAAGTCTGGGCAGGCAGAGTGTCCCTGGCCTTGGTGGGGTAGAGCCACTGTTTGGGTGATGGCAACTTTGGGGGGTTAGGGGGGAGGTTGTCAGTTGGCAGAACTGGGAGCATGAAAGTCTCAGTATATTTGGATAAAACCACTGTGTGTGGATTATTAACCCTTCACACAACAGTGCCAAAATCAGGAGTGCTCACAGTCCTCTGGCAGGAAAGGCAAAAGTATATAGGAGGTTAATAGAAGTTGATATCCCCAAGTAAATGGTGATGGAGGGTGAGGAATAAATGAACAAATAAATGGAAATCATCAAATACTTTCTTTCTTGCCTGCTTTTTCCCCCCACTATTATTTCTTTTTCCCTCCATGTCAACACCAAACAAGACAGGACTAAAATTAATGGGGAAAGCAGCAATTAGCAAATTAGGTTAGCGGCATGTTGCAGTGTGCCATGGCTGCCAGGTGTGAGGGGCTCTGGCAGTATATTTATTAATGGCTGTCAGAAAAGTGACACTTTGATGAATGAAGCTGGGTAATCGGCACCCTCCGACAGTGAGCACCGAGAGGCCTCAACGTGCTAAACTGCAAAATCAAACCTTTTTTAACCCCCATACAAAAATACAACAACACAAATTGCTGCAAGAGGAGCGTGTTTTTCCATCAGGAGCTGGAGTTCACAGTCTCCTCTAAATATATATTTTTTTTTCCCTGGGACTTGTTAGGGAGGAGTTGTCAGATTTCAAAGTTTTTCCTTTCCTTGGAATCTGGGACTCAAGGGTTTCTAAATGCTACACAGCCCACTCTGCTGAGTTGGGTCTACCCCATTTGCATTGTCAAAAGCCAAGGGTGCTATGCTCGCACCTTCTGGGCTTTGCCCTTTAAACATAATGGCTTTAAAAAGCTATAATTGGAGGTTGTGAACAGACCCTGTGTAAGATATTAGTGTCTCTCGGTTGATCAGTAATTGCCCTGCTCCTACTTAACACCACTGATACACACTGACCAGGAGCCCGCATTGTGTACAGGGAAAGGGAAAATGCAAGAATCCATCAGGCAAAATTTCTCCAACATAAAAAAAAAGTTTCACCAGTGGTGCTGTTGCATCCTGATGTTTTTGCTCTGGTAGTTTTAGCTTTTGATGAATACTTTCTGTTGGAAGTCAGTTAGATTGGTGATGGTTTAGGAGCATCATTACGTGATACGTGAGGGGCTTCAGGCGCGTGGCAAGGTGTGGAGCTGCAGGGGCAATGCAAATGCTGCAGGTTGCTGTGTAAATTCACATGGCTCTGAAACCTCGGCCAAGAGTTTGGGAGAAGTTTTCTTTTAACCTTTAATTATTTATTTTTTTTCCATCAAAAAGTCCTCGAGGACATTAATCTAGCTGCTGGGAGAGCATCTGGATAAAAGATCACTCTGCAAAATGCTGGGGTACGTGGAATTTGTTCCCAGGTTTCTCAGATTTGTGCTGCACACTGGAGGTAGGGTTTGTGCAGCACTTCAATAGCTCAACACAGAGCAGCTCAAATCCCCAATTTCATAGAGAAATTGAATACATTTTTATAAAATCCTGGTTCTGGTTTTGGCCAGCTACAAGCACTGTGTAAGTTTTGATTAAAAACATGAGAATAAATGTAAATCATATCCCAGGCATTCATCTGTTCTTCTAGTTTGAAATGAAACTGAAGGATCTTTCTGGAATTATACGTCAGGATCTGCGGGCTTGTTAAATTTAGATTGGCACTTGAGGCAGATCTGAAATTGTTCTCTTATGTTTTAATAACTGTATTTAGTTTCCTAATTTGGTTGGTAAGTTTATCAGAAGATAATTAAACTTTTAGAAGAATAATCTGACCAGACGGTATGGAATACTTTAAAATAAACTTTCTTTCCGAAACTTTGCTCTTTTTTCGCTCCCTCTCTCACCAAAACAGCCTGTCTGCACAGCCCCGACCTGCAGAGGTGCACGTTCTTAAACCAAACAATTCCTGAATGAAACCAGGTTCTTCCCTTTATGCGGCTGAAGTCAACAGGTCTGTGCCAAGGAAAACCAGAGCCACCAACTGCAGCTGGCTCCTTGTGTCGGTTTTTGGCACCAGGCTGCTGCACATCCTGACTGGCACGGGCACTGTGTGTTTTCGTGGGTGCCCGGCTCTGTCAGTGCCGTCGCTCCTCTTCGTGGCCTCCCTGGGGTGTAGCAGCAGCACCTGCGCTCTCTGTGAGGATGATGCTCTCAGGACTAGGAAAGCCAAAGGTTGCCGATGGGTTGTGCTTTCGGGTAAGGATGGGTTTGGTTTAAGGTCAGTATTGCTTGGAGCTGCTCTAAAAGTGGGGGGGGGGGGGGGGAAAAAAAAAAAAAAAAAAAAGGTAGTTTATAAATTATTCCAGGGAACAAGAGAAACTGTTCTCAGTTTGCTTTTGTTTCTTATTGCGGCTTTTATTGTTGTTACTAAAGGATGCATTAGGGTCTTGTTTGCTTGTACACAGAACAGCTGAACAACCAGAAATAGATTCATTGCTTATTTTTTACCAACTCTTCCAGCCGGCAGCACGTTCAGCCCGAGCTCCGGGCTCGGCAGTAGTGCAGCCAGTGTCGACAGCCGCTCGCGGGCCGATCTGCTCTCATGACCCTTCCTCATTCCTCCTCTTTGCAGGCAGACGAAACCTGTGCTTAAGCAGCACCGTGCCAGCTCTACCCACCGGCTATCTCGTGTTCCAAGCTGGTTCACAAACACTGTTGTTTCAGGTGACAGTTTCAGTGAAGCTAGCACGTTTTCCAGTTTCAGTGAGATTTAACCCGACTGCTGATGTTCTTACAAGCTGTTCCTGAGTTTGGGGTAAGTACAGTTCTAGTTTTGGTGGTTTGCAGAACTTTTTGGGCTCACTGCAGACTAGTAAATCCCTGTTTTCAAGTCCTTCACTAGCATGTAAACTACCTGGCTGTTTTTCCCACTCCACTGCTCACCCTGGCCTGTTCCTTTCCTGTTTTAAAGAGGATTTGCTGCTCTTCATGTCCTGCATTATGTGAATTTGCATGTCTGTCACTGGGGAAGTATGCATGAAACATTTTTCTCACTTATTTTGGTGCTTATAGTTTACATTTACTTCCTATTGACTTGCACAGGGGTCAGCAAGGAGAAGACCTCTGACTTTGTTCTTGTCTATTGTGATGAGGAAACCTTACAGCTCCAGCAATCAATCACCCTGCACTGATAGCAGCTCAAAGAATAAGCAAAGATGAATAACTTGTCCAGGCTGAGCTTGGCTTGGCTTTACTGCTAGAAGTCTCCTCTGTGTCTCAGCTAGGTCTGGGTGTGTTGGGAGGGTGCCTTTACCCATTGCTCAATGTGGCTCCAGTGCTGAAATGGTCTGTTCACAGCAGCTCCTGCTCCTCGCTGGGCTCTGGCTATCCTCCCCTGTATGAATATGTCCTGGTTTGCTGGGATGGGACCATAAGCCAGCCATGGCGCTTGTCGTTAGCAGTTTGAAGTCAGACAGGAGTGGAAGCTGGTAAGGGCAGAAGCCAGGACAGCTGCCCCAAACTGGTTACAGGTGTATCCCAGACCATGAACAACATCATGCTCAATGTAAAGGGGGAAGTTTGCTCAGGATGGGGGATGTTCCCGCTCCTCCCCATGCCTGGAGGCTCTCTCTCACCATCCTGCTCCTGAGGATTGCCTTCCCATTTGTTGTGATCGCCACACATTCACTGGGCTGAGCATCACTTTGCTTACTTTATGCTGGCAGTGGTATTAACTTTAGTTTGGCTGTTTCATTAAACACATTTCATTTCAACCTACTGGTCTCCTCTCCTTTTTCTGATCCCACTTCATAGCTGGGCAGGAGTCATCAGGTGATAGAGGAACTGCTAGAGTTAGGCCTCAGATATGGGCTAAATGTAGGCAGAAGACAAGTATTTTTTCATGACAGTGTGCTTGGTATCCACCTGCCCAAGCTGTTTTCTGTTTTCTTGTTGCTGTCAGCTCAGCAGTGCTGTCATTTTCTGGGTATATGGTGTGTAATTAATGAGAATGTCATTTCCAGGTTGTTTTCAAAGACTAGATTGAGAGTCTGAGAAATTATTTCAGTCAATGCCTTAGGATTTTGATTTTTATTTTTTAATCAAGAAAACTATCATCTTTGTTGCTTGGTTTGGAGATGAATCTGGAGTGAAATCGCTGTGTTCATATTTTTGAAGACAGACAGACTTGACCTCTAATTAAGAATGCAGAACTTGGGTTCCCATGCCACCAACCAGGGCAGCTGGCTGGCTCTTCCCCAGGCTGTGGCAGCATTGAGGGTACCAGCCAACCCCCTGTGCTTCCTAAGGAGGATGGTCTCCTCGTGATGGTCTCGAGAGGTGGTGGGTGGTTGTGCTGCCAGTCAGATCTTGGCCTGAGGAGCTGGAGAGGTAGAAGGACATGCTGTGGCTTGGCCCAGAGTCCTCCCCTGTGCTCCTCAGTGCCCCACAGGGCTGGCTGGGCTGGGCAGAGGGGCTGGCCGGGATATACGTATTTTATGATACCTGTTATTTCTTTCATAGGAGTAGTAAGTCTGCTTTATGAGAGGCCCTGAGTGACTCCGTAAGGATCACAGAAATTGGTTTTAGCCGCCTTTGTTCCCCAGGACATTGCTGTCCCAAACACGGGAGCAGAGTGCCCAGGCACAGGCTCTGATGAGCGTGCATCCTGAGAACTGCCTTTGTGCTCATCTAGGGACATCCTCTGGTACTCTCCTCCTAAGCAAATATCCCCAAGGCTCTCTGCTGAGCCTCATGTGCCAATATACTTTAATTTTAGTTGGTTATTTGCAAAAGGGAGGGGTGAAGGATGTTTGGGCAGCAAATGCTTCTCTTTGCCTCCTTTCTGCCTCAGTTGTCCAAAGCGATATTAGTGATTAATTCCTCTGCACTGATCATTCCACCAAGCCCAACAGCAGTGCGACTTCCCAGAAAAGCTCCCTACAGAGCTCATGTCCCACAGGTTGGCCAAGGGAACGGGTGGGTGGCTTTTCTCCACGGCAGTGCCATGATCCACACTTCTAGGCTGTCCCTTTCATGCAGGAACACAGCGGGCTCTGCCTCTACCTCCTGGACAGGTGTATGTTTTGATTGTGATTTTTTTCAGGGTTTTCTTTTTTTGAGAGGGTGATTATTTGAAAACAATGAAGCTACTTTTTGTTTCAGTGGGTTTTCTGGGCTTTGCAACTGTTTTATTCAGAATAATCTGCAGGTGTCTCTTGGGCGGGTGAGATGAGTGCAAAGCTGAGCATGTCCATGTGTACGTGTCTCCGGTGATATACGGAGCTTCGGTGCTGCAGCCGCCATTAGTGTTAATGGGCTAAACCCCTTCACATCAAGCTGAGAATATACTCCCACTAATTGTGTACCAGCCATCCCGGGGGGCCTCTGAGAGAATGATGCATCCGAGGAGAGGCGATTTCAGTGATACGATGCCTTGGGATAAATAAATAAGGAGCTAAAGTTAGACGCTAGTTCAGGAAGGCTGATTCAGTGCCAGCACTTTAACTCTGGGAAATCAGGTAATGGTGATGCCAACCTTTATCCTCTTGGTTCTGGCCTAGTCCACTGCTGCACGGTACCATCTTCTGAGCCATACATCACCACTCAGCCTCACCTTGATGATGTATGATGCCCATAGATCCTTATAGCGGGAGTGCACTCTGATGTATTGCGCCAATACATCACGGACAGGGTTCACCCGGGTGATGTATTAGTGCCCTGAGAATGTATTACTCAAGTGCTGGTATTGTTCAGGGATAAAGCCAAGTCAAGGAGTGGATTCAATTTAATTACAGTGCAAATGATAGTCAGGCGCCAGGAGCACTTTGGTGCTGAGATGCTGGCACTCTGTGGAAATATGAGCTGTGGCTCTGGTGCCATTGAGTCACATCAGAGTGTACCATGAGGAGAGGCACCATATTTTAAAGGAAGCATCATTTCTCAGAGAAATATAAGAGGACAATTTCAAGAAGTCTTTAGAGTGGTAGCAGAGTGTGCAGAAAGCTCCTGAGCGATGCTGGTGGGCAGCAGTGCACAGAGGTCACTTCTGCCTGCCTGGGAGCTGTGGACTCTCAGGGTGGGAGAAGGTGTCCCAAGATACTGATCTTGGGAAGTGTGAGGGAAAGTGATTTTTTTTTTTTTTTTTGTTTTGTTTTGGTTTTTTTTTGGTTTTTTTTTTTTTGTTGGTAATCTGCAACACTGAAAATTGCCGCACCCCTCTAAGCAGCGTGAAGTACACACCAAGAGGCTGTTTTCCCCACCAAGGAGATGGGCTTTGAATCCAACCTTGCGTGCAAATATTTTCTGTTGTAATTGGTAGGATGTTTTGATAGCAAATTTGAAGATATTCTGTAATTTCCTTGGGTGTCATCAAAAACCCGAGGAGAAAACACTTAGATCTTTAGAAGATACCCTTGACTCTCTGTGGAGTGTTGGAGTCCAGTGAAGAGCAGCTTTGTAAAGAATCCAGAAATGAGAAAGTAATTCCTGTGACAATCTACAGCTGATGCTTGTCTCTGGTTAACTCTCTCTTCCTCTTTGTGTCTCTCTTTCACACCTCTTTCCGCTGCTTGGTATTGAAAGAAAAATGTAAATCACCTGTACTTTAAAATCCAGTTTTCTTCAAAGTAAGCCCCTTGTCATTGTCAGGATTTTATCTTCCCCTCCCCCCCCCTTTTTCCTTTTCCCTCTCCTCTCCTCTCCTCTCCTCTCCTCTCCTCTCCTCTCCTTTCTTCCCCTTCCCCTTCCCCTTCCCCTTCCCCTTCCCTCTAAAAGAAAAGACTTGCATGTATGTTACCTTATTGCCAAAGGATGGCATACCTTAAACCATCTGCTTTTTCAAACATCCGTCTTTGCTATTGGAGGTCCTCTGGGAACACACAGACACTTGAGAATTAACACGAAATTTCATCAATCATTGGTTTAGTGCATCACATCTATTATGTTCATCTGAAAGCTCAAAATATTTTAACTGCAGCAAGACATGAAAATGCTTTCTTTTTGGATAGAAAAGATAAAAATCCTCCTTCCACTAACATGAAGAGGATCTCCATGTAGTCACATCTGACCCAGTCCCTTCCAGAAGAGGTTCCAATCATTGATTATCAGAGATATTTGACTATTCTTTCAGAGGAATGTTTACATTGAACCAGGGGTAGCAGGGTGGCAGCAATACATGGCTTGTGTTCCGTGTTTTGTATCTATAAGCCCAGGCATTTTCCAAGGAAGGTTTGCAGATGAGAAATTTGCAGCACAAACAGATAAAGTGACTTGTGCAAGGTCATGAAGAAAGCTGGAGGAATGGCTTGGAAGAGAAGCCTGTTGGTCTGACTCACTCCTCCTCTGACATCCCTGTCATTATCTCACTGCTATTACTAGCTTGACTTACTTGCTTTGTTGTTTAAAGTCAGATCTGCTCCTACCTCCCTATTGTTTGTGGCTCTAAGTCTGTAATTTTCTACAGTCTTATAATGGAGAGGAAAAAGTCTTCCCCCCCCATGAGTTTAACTGTCGATAACTCAGAAATGCTGGGTATTCTTTATTTCTGGGTGAAGAATGGGGAAGGCTCAGTTTGACAGACAGGAACAGTGGATGACTTCTCTGCATAGCACTATGAAGTTCCCTCTCCTGCTCCTTGAGGATCGAGCCCCATCACAGCCACACCAGCAAGCAAAACAACACAGATACTCTTCTGTCTGGTTGTTGCTTCAAATGAAGAAGAGAGGCAGCATGGTGCGGGACAACGGGTATTTACACAGTCCCTTGCAGATCCTGGGCTTGCTATCTTTGGAGAAGGGCATGCAGTGCTTCTGAGCATCTCCCTTTAGGGCAACCTCCCCCATATTACTGAAAAGACATTGGTATCCCCATCCATGCATGACCCTAGAAATTGTTTGTCCCTTCCGTGCTGTGGTGTTGCCTCCTCCTGTGACTGGTTCGCCTCCATGCTACCCCTCAGTGGAGCCTGTGGTTCATAACGATCCTTATCATCTTGTGATAACTGTTGTAAAAGTTCCTATAAATAGAATTTCCTCCTGCCCAAGTCTTCTTGCTAGCTCAGCTGATTTATTTTTAACAGAAAGGCATGTTGATGTTAAGCAGAAAGAATTTTTTATTTTTTTTTAAATCTCTCTATTAAACATAAAAAGATGCTGTGTCTGGGTAAAAAGGAAAGGTGCCCCTTAGATATTTTTAAAGCTTCCAAAAATAGTCTTAAGTTTGTGACAAAGCTTATTGAGCAGGAATAGTTGTGGACAGCAGTTCTACAATGGGAAGGATCATGTCTTCTTGTGCTTCTGGCTGGAATCTCCAAGAAGGGAGATGGGTTGAACAAAGACCTCTAAAAGGAATTAACTGAGGGCTGCTCTTTAGAAGGCTTGATAGCATCACTGCCCAGATAGTTTTGTTGGTGATCCCATGTGTTTTCCCTTCGAGGTTTGCAACTGCGCTTGAGGTTGGGAGCCTGTTTCTGCAATCGAGTCTTCGCTGGAGACCTGCAGCCCCACTGCGAGAGCCTCTGCTGTGCAGTGACAGGGCAACGAGAAAAGGCGGTGAGTTCACCGTCTGGTATTTTCCAGTATAAAGGCAGAAGAAGGAGGGTTGCTAACTTTGCCTTGTATGCACAACTGATACTGGACTTGAAAAAAAGGAAAATTCGGTTATTGTTTCTGCTGCTACATCCCTGTACCCTCTGGGTCAGAGCACAACCATATAAGCAGTTGATTCAGCCTCCAGCACAGCTAAGGAGGCAGAAAAGTGGGGAGGGGGTGAGGGAAGCAGATGGGGGTGGGATTCTCCAAGGAGACACATTTTACAAGGTTCCCCTACACATAGTGAGGGCTTTTGTCTCCTTGCTTGTGGCAAGTGCCAAGACAAGTGTTTGTGTGTTCATGCCTAGTGAGAGGGGAAAGGTCTCTGGAGAGCTTCTGAAAATTGTGAAAGATAAACTGATTATTAGTAAAATTGCAAAGTAGTCAATTGGTGACTGCCGAACAGCTTATATGGAGAAGACAAGACAGCGTTATAAAACAGGGGGAGATCTTCTATTGTTTGTGGTTAGAAAAATATCTTAGCTTGAAACATCCCGAAGCGACAGCTTTGCTGTGCTAAGCCAGCCTGCATTTGGGTTCAAGGTCAGTGCTTTTCTCAGGTGAATTTCTGCCCACATGACCATAGGGTTTGGAGCCAGTTTTGCTCTCCCATGTGGCAGAGTACAAGAGGTTGCTTTTCTCTTGGACTTTATCAGTCTTCTTAGCAGAACAGGGTTTGGGCAGTGGATTAAGATTTGAGGCTCAATTCTTATTTCTCCTGTAAATACCCCGCAAGACCTCAAGAAAATTGATTTATTGCTTTCAACCTTGATTCCTCACCTGTAAAATTGGGAAAAATACTTCCTTTGTGTCCCACTTATTTATATGGGCAGCTCTTTCATGATGAATGCTCTTCCTATCTGTTTGGTACTGTGCTTGGTTGCAGCAAGGTCTCATTCCTTCCTCGGCACTCTAGAGAGCAGTTGATATTGCAGCAATCCTTGTAACTATCAGTGAAATAAAATTACTGTAGACAGACCTAACCTGCCTGAGATGCTGGTGCTTTAGACAGAATTTGAATGTAAAGTTCGCCTGGGTTTGGTGACTGTCCTCTGCCTGTAGCTGTCAACATGCACCAGCAACTGTCAGGATGAATGATGGATTAACAAACGTGTAATGATTTAGTCCTCTCCAGGAACAAGCAATGCTGCCTGAGTGACATGCGTTACAGATATGCAGAGAAGAGGGATGTGTGGCATTGCCTCACTCAGTAACAGGATCTGGCAACTGGAGAAAGCAAAGCTTTTCACCTATTACAATGTGCATATATACATGAACCCTAGAAAATGCAGATTGGAGACGTGAGGTTCTGGTTTAATTTGATGTTTGTTTGTTTGTTTTAATCCAAGGGTATGATTTGACAGCAGAACATGAAACTTCCATGCGAAAAGGCTTTGTGCTCTGTTTATTTTTTCCAGATGATATTAGTGAGGGACCGGCTGGGGTTCACTGGACTCCATGAGGTACTTTTGTTTATGGATGAAGCCATGCAGATGGGGATCAAAGGTTGTGTACAGCTGCTGTAGAGCACACTGGGGCTGCGAGAGGTCGGGCACCAGAGATTAATTTCTTGGCTGGTTAGAGCCAAGGTTTAATAGCAGACTTGGAAAGAACAGTGATTGAGCTTAGTGCTAGCGGAACCTATAGTTCAGGTCAAGCAAAAGGAAGGAGCTAAGGGGCTCTGTGTGTTGGCTGCAGGAGAAAGTCTAATGGCTTAACAATATGTGGCCTCAACAAGACGTATGAGAGTCGCTGCCACGAGCGAGCTGCTTGGTGCTGCGCCGGGGCCGGGGGAGCGTGAGGAGCTGCAGCCCTGCCCTGGTCCCTCACCTCTGAGAAAGACGCTGTTTCTGGGGTGAGGGTAATGCTCACAGCCAGGCAAAGCTAGCACACAAAGGTGGCCTTGTTAATTCTGGATGTGAAGGAGGGAAAAAAGGAAATCATCAATGTTTTCTAAACAGGGGAAACAAGTGTGTTTGATTGAGGTGCACCGGGGAGATGTGTTTTCTTTGTAGGTTTTTGAATTGCATACTTCAACAAACCCATAGATAGCACGTGTCCCAGGATCAGAGCTGGCTGACTGATTTTTTGGCTAAATCAAGGACTGAGATTAAACTGCCCATCTGACTTCAACAGCAGCACTCCATCTTTTCATGCTACTATTCCATTGCGCTTCAGTTTATAAGCATTTGGTCCTTTTCCTGGTTTGTTTGGTTTTGTTTTGGGTTTTTTTTTTGATTGTTTGGTTTGGTTTTGGTTTTGTCTTTTGTTGGTTTTGTTATTTGTTTTTGTTTGATTGGTTTTGTTTGTTTTTGTATGTTTGTTTTGTTTGTTGTTTTTTTTTCACAGTTCTGTCCTTTATTTATGTATCCTATTTGTTTGCAACTACTTTGTGATTTTCCTCTCCCTGCTTTCAAAAAAGCTTTTGGATTTTATTTTATTTTTTTCCTTTTAGAGCACATATAACAAAATTGCTTTGAGCTTTGCTATTTTATTTTGAATGAGGTTCTATGGTGCTATAAATAACTAACGTCTTAAAGTAAAGAATTTTGCAAATCATTACAGACTGTTATCTTTTTGGTGGGGAGAGGCTGTCTGTGTGCAGGAGAGACTTAGTTCAAGTGGTAGCCTGACAGCTCGGTCCTATGGACCTCAGACCAAAAGCTGCAGGAAGAAAATTTGTCTTTCATTGATGATTTGTTGAACAGGAAAATTGGGATAATGTCACAGGCAGGACATGACCATAATACATGATCAGAGTCCGCAGATCTCGCCTATGCAGAAGGCATCAGTTTCACCCTATGTTAGAAATCCCTCATTCTGTGGCTCAGAGACAAGTGTTCATTGGATTTCCTATTGAAACACTTTCCTAACTGGTCCTGCCTTAAATTCTTTTTCTTGGAAGTGTCTTGGTTCATGTGAAATTTTGTGGGTTTTTTTTTTTTACCTCAATGTTCTTTTCTTTCACGAAGGTAACAGAAGCTGCACCAAATGTAAACTGAGTGACATGGATTTGCTGATTAGACACAGATGGGATTCCTCTCCCAAAGTGTCCTTGTGTTGTCTCCATCCATTAAATTTGCTGTGAAAGCTATTGACACAACTCTGCAGTCTCTGCTGGTGGAGTTATTCTACTCTTTTTAGAAGTAAATGCTTGTTGGGTCACAAAGAGTGACCCGATCATGTAGTGATTAGAACCCTCACCAGAGATTTGGATTTCTGCTTCAAATCAATTGCAGAGGTCTTTCTTCTCTCAGATGGTTGCTGTGCTGAAATCACAGTGACCTGCTGATGTCTTAAGACACTCTTCTGAAAAGTTTCTGGATTTACCATTACGTAAAGTCAGAAAAATATCAAACCTGGTTTTTTTTAATTTATTTAAAGGTTGTTTTCTTGTCCAGTTCAAATTAGCAACACACAAGAAGGATCCTCAATGCTTCTTTGGAAGACGTTAATATAATGTTAGGTTTTGCCTTTTATGGAAATAAATTCTGGAGAGGATTTTTAAACTTGTGAATCAAAGTTTGAATCAATCTCTAGATCTGAGCCTGATGAATAGCAGTGGAAGGGGCAGATTATCCCAGGTTTACCCACTGCAGGACTTGTTGTTCCTCCTCCAGTACATCCTGTAGTAGCTGCTGCCAAAGGCAGAACAGCAGAGTCAGTGAAGCCAGCTCTGCTCTGTGCAAGCTCTTGTTTTGGTGCTTTTCAGTATGACTTGCCATCTTTTACACTTATTTTTTTTCTTTTCCTCCAGAACCAGTGTGTTCCAGCTGGGTTTCTCTAACAGAGATCCCAAAGTGATTTTTCACCAGAACTATGTGAAACACTTGAGTTTCTACTGACTGAAGGAAAACTGTCACAAACAGATATGCCACTTCTCTGCTTCCTGCCTGTATGCCAGGTCTGAAATCTGTGGTAGGTTACTCCTCCTTGGATTTTTCATTTTGTGTTCACGTTGTTTGGGCACTACCAAATCATTTATGCTTTCTCCTCTGCATTTTATTTTGTGTTTGTTTATTTTTATTATTTATTTATTTCCTATGGGGAAAAAGTGGCACACTGGAGATGAAAGCATCTCCACTCCAGATGCTGCCAGCCCCTGACCTGATCCACTCAAAACTAACTCACAACGTGTGCCCCTTAACTGCTGTTCAGACGCTGCATTGTTTTGTAGGATCATGCAGCTACAATGCTATTTAAGAAAGTCATATTGTATTATAAAGGGAATTCAGTATATCCATAAATTTGCCAACATGAATGCAGAGAACATCACTGCTGTGGAAAGTCAGAGCCCTGCCTGTGAGGGGACCTCTATGGAAAGATGGAGATAAGTAGCTCCTTGATTTCGCTGCTGTACTGCCCCTTCTCAAAGCAAAATCTGCCTCGTTTTATCAGCCTTTTAGTGCCATCTCAGTTATTTAATCTGAAATGTGTACTACAGGATAGCAAAGCAGGATGGTGTGGTGTGTAAAAGAAAGGATGCTTTTAAAAAAGGTGTAGTTTGCTTTCCTTGCCCTGCAAATGCTCTGCATGTTCTCCCTCTGCTTCTATCACCCAGTTTCCTTAGCAGGACTCCAAGTTTGGGATTCAGCCCCTCCATCAAAGTTTTTGGCTACATGAGCAGATGCATAAGGTGCTTTCCTGCAAATTCTCCTCTAATTGCTCCAAGAGCTGTGGCCGTCAAGCAGAAATCCAGTTGGTAAACTCTGCAGCTTGTGGACAACTTTTCTTGCCAGCCATGCATTACGAAGGGCTAATTGTAAAAGTGGTGCACCTGCTGGCTCCCTTGGTGGCTGCAACAGGAAAAAAAAAATCATAATTTATTAATGATCGAGTCACAAATAGTAATGAAAACAATAGGAGCATCTGAAGGAAGCGCTGCCGGGGGCAGAGGTGCAGGTGCTCTGTGCCCTGAACAGGCTTGTCGGCATTTTTATAAAGCTACTTTACAGCCCTTATCAATTTCCTACTGCTTTCTGTGTACCCCCTGCCCCTTTGCAAATGTTTTGCCTGCACAACAGGCTCAGCATTTCTTGTTGTAGGTGATAAAATAGCTGTCACCCTGTGGAGGGAGAAAAGAGGCAAAAAATAAAAATGTGAGGTCCAAAGAAACAAAGCGGAGGAACGCGCTTCAGAGCAAACAAGCGAGTGCTAATGGAGCCGCTGAGTCGGCACAGGGAGAGCGATGAGGTGAGCTTAGCTGAGGAATGCTAAAAGATTTGGGGTAACAAATGCTGGAGGGCAAGAGAGACTCATTCCTTAGGCTGAGCCATTGTTTTGTGTGTAGCTTTGGATTTCAAAGGTGGCTGGCACAAATACACACCTCGGCCAACACCGTCCACAAGGAGTTTTGGATCTAGTGCGTGTCTCTGAAAATCCTGGCCATAACTTTAATAACTGCATTACACTGGCAAGCCTATGATTTTTATTGGTTTTTTTTCTTAAGTAGGCAGAAAACACTGCTGAGTTTGGCAACCTCCTTGTACCATTTGAGTGCTTTAAGTAATCACAAGACGTGGTCGTGCTGTCTCTCAAAGTACACTGGCTCTTGGAATACTGGGGCAGTACAATAGATATGCATAAAATAATGTAGAATCTTTGAGAAAAGAGTATGATGAGATGAGGAACTAATTTTCTTGTAGCTGGCTTTCACCACAAGCACACAGCAGTACAGAGCCTGGGAAACGTGGCAGCTCGTTGCACTTTGCAGAAGGAGCAAGAAGACAGGCCATGGTAGGCTTTTGTCAAGGCCAGGAGCAAGGTCAAAGAAAATAATGTGATGTGTGTAATCTTAATGTTTGCCTTTTCTCTGTTTTGACCACCACCCATGGCTTTAACTTGCTACTGTCCCCCGATAGACAGCATTACCCAGGTGTCAGCTCAAGGTGCTCTGTTCCGCGGGTGGTAGGCAGCGTCTGCAGCATTCTTCAGGGCTTTATCCGCTAATATTACAACTTCTTTCACTTTGCAATGAAGGAAAGCTGCAATAAGTGGAAAATTCATCCACTGTCATGGTTTAAGTTCTTGTACCTGGACATTTACCACGGCTTAGGTGGGATTTGGAAACTTCTTAGACAGTGGGAACTTGCTTGTGTGTCTGAGTCCATAAACCTAACTGTAATCCGTGGATCTAAAAATGATCAGATCTCAAACTTTCACGTGTCTATGTCCCAGCAGAAAGGAATCAAACTGAGAAGTCAGCCTGGTTCTGTACCATATGTGTATGGGTCCCCCAAGGTTTGGTAAGGTAGAGACACACCGCAGCAGTCAGAGAGGGGTGTGAGTGCTGAACCAGTGAGCATGATGGGCCACCACTCCCCAACACTCCACTGCCTCTCCTACATGCTCTGCCTTTAACTTGACTTCAGTGGAGAGAGGGAACCCTGTCCCCTCAAATATCTGTAGGAGAGGAAACAAAGCGTTTCCCTTTCCACAGCCAGATGCAATTTGTCCTATAGCTGAGTTTTCTGCCTAAGGGCTGTTAAGTCAAAGAACCAAAAGCACCATAGTGCTCTGCATCAAATGGGGAGTTGCTTTGCCTCTTTTTTTTTTGTTGTTGTTATTGGAATTAATTCTTTGTTCAGGAGGTATTGCTTCTTTCAAGTACAAGAAAAAGTCTCAGTTTTTTTTTTTTTGTTTTGTTTTTCACTGTTTTTGGTTTGTTTGTTTTTCTTTCTTCTTCCCTCATTCTCTCCTTCCCTCTTTGCCCCCTAAAACCCCAAACCCCCAGAAAAATGCCAGTAATTTGTAAGACTGACTTAAAACACATAGGTATTTGCCATAGGGATAAAGTTTCACCTTTAAACTTTTGTGGGGGTGTTTTTGTTGGTTTGATTTTTTTTTTGTATGGTTTGGGGTTTTTTTTTCATTTGGAACTGGGAATCTTCCTGTAAAGACAGCTGAAATACTTGCGAATTAGGATAAATTCAGGAGGTGAGTATTTTAAGAGCCATACCTAATTCAGTGAAAGTAGTGCTAAGAAAAGAGATTTGACAATGCGAATTATTGCCCAGAGATTTGAGGGGGACCTGCATGAAGTGTGGTAGTGTGAACACGACTGGGATGACATGCACTGTGATACATGAGGGAAGGTGAAGGCAAGGCTCATATATCCCCATAACATTGAATCTCTAATAACTTACAAATAGTCACCATTTGCTGCCTGCAAAATTAACCTCTTGTCTCCTCCAGCCTGCAGATCGGGTGCATAGTACAGGATCTTAAGCTTCCCTATTGAAAAATGTCCCTGCAAAGCTGTCCATCAGAACTCCTGCTGTTTGCTGGAGAGTATTATTAATAAAGTTCTCCACAACAGAAATGGGACCCTTTTAGAGCTTCAGATAAGGTATTTTCTGTGTTAACCAGCTGGGTTGTTTGGCCGTGGACAAATGCAGTGATGAATGATGGGTCAAGGATGGAGCAGGCTGATTTCTCTCCAAGCTTGACCTTGTCTCTTCTCTGACATCTGAAATGACAGCTGCATTAAAAAGTTATTTATTTAGTGGAGCTGTAGTGCATTGTACCCTTTGCAAGATAACACCTAGTTCTGTGAGAATGGTAGGATAAAGGCTGCCTGAGCCATCCCCTCTGCGTCTGCCACTTTGTGCTCCTTCGACAAGCAGGCGCTGTGAAAGCCAGAGACAGCCCTGGGCATTTGTCACTGATGCTCTGTGAGCTGAAAGGCAAAAAGAGGATCAGGGTCCTAGCACAGAAGCTGCTCCCAAGCAAATAACCTGCGTATCTGGAAATCACCCAGCTGTGGAACAGCATTAACTATGAAAATGCACCTGAAGGTTTCTGGACTGTTAAAGGCCCAATGTTCTGGATAAAATGCAGCACTGAGGATTAAATGACTTCTGCTGTTCAGCTTCTTATGGCCTCAGTGCACTTCTGAGACTTTTTGTGTTGTGGCCTCAGGATTCTTTGTCACTCATTGTGCTGTGGCCCGCTTCAGTCTTCACTATAGCTGAAACTAAAGGGAACGGGTTGGTTCGCATCTTTGTACTGGGGGACACATGGGTGGAGGGGTAGCTGGGCTGCATCCCGTGACCAGTCACACTTCATTTCAGGGAAATCAATTACTGCTGAAAGGCAAGAGACCTCAGCCTAAATCTATAGGGAAATGCAACCATAACCCATCGTGCTTCTGCATTTGTCTGCCTAACTTTTGTGCTGTGAATATCCAAGCTGTTTGTGTTTTTGAAACTAGACTTTCATTTAGAAAAATAACCTTGCCTATACACAAAACTGCTGGGTGTGTTATAGCCTCCTGAAGAGCTATGGTATGGATTAATTTGTAGAGCAAAGTTCAGGGAAGACTATATGCCATGATTCTGCATCCTTTGGAGTAATGGTGGAGCCTAGATTATGGACCACTGTAAAAAAAATCAAAGAGCTCTCCCTGACAAACTTAGTAAGTCTGTGGGCCAGAGCAGAATTACAGCAATTGATACCAGTTCTGAACACAGCCCTTTGTTCTTTGTCATCTCCCCTCTTCCCTCCCTCCCCATAATAAAGCCACTTAGAAACAACTGCAGCACAAATTGTAGAATACATGCAAAAGCCCATTTTGCATGATGGGGCCATTGGAAGAGCTGGATATTGGTGAGAATCCAGCTCACATTAACTTTTGTGTCAGACTGCAGCTATATTCGAGTGACTTTGCAAGTCCTTTCTGTGACTGTCCAAATTGATGTGAGCAGTAAATCTGCAGTATCTCTACAGTATTTCATATGTCTCTTACTTTCAGGATTCTAGTGGCTGGGTTCAGTGTGTGGCTGAAACTCGCCTAGAGGCACCGTCTGAGGTTTTTCCAGCAGAAAAATGAATCATCTGGTATAATGAATGATTTTATGTAATACCAAAGAAAAAGTGCATGAGCTGAGCACTTTATACACAGTATTGATTGCAAGTACATGTGTTAATTTGTGAGATACAGAAAATTCCAGCCAAGGTTCAGAGGGCTTGACTACGCTGCTCCCTAACGTAGCTGTGACTCTTACTGCCTTCAGACAGGTTTGGATCATGTTGTAAATAGACAAACTTCAACCCTGAATTACCTAGCTATGGAAGTGTGTTGTCCCAGATTCTCCTTCTTCTCTTGGTGTAACATGAGTGTTCTGAACAGTGGAAAAGTTGCTCAGATCTAGCAACACAAGAATTTCCTAACAGGTGGTGAGGGCTCACTTGCAGATCAGCAAGGAAAAATGAAGATGTCCTGCTGCTGTTTAAGGGCTTGGTCTTTACAGTTTTGGGTGTTTTGGGGGGATGTAGGGTGCACATTACACCTGGGCTATGCTCTCATCTTAGCAAAACAAAGAACAGAATTGGGGTAGAGTGAGGGGAGACGTATGAGGTATGTTTTCCGCAATGGCCTGTTTAAAACGTTACAAGAAATCTCTCTTCCATCATGAGTTCTAGTTTAAAACTACTGCCCTGGGGCATAAAAATCAACTCCTAACAACTTCCAGTGGGACCACTATTCCATCAGTGTTCCCATCAAATGTTGAGTTCATGATTAATATTCACCCTCCTTCTTCGTTAATCATCAGTCTTCATTCATTTTTTTGTAACTTCCCGCTGACAGGGGTAGTGTTCATAGAGCAGCTGGTAGGGAAAACAGAAAGAGCTGAACTGCTGTACACAAGCTGCGAAGGGAAAAAGCCACCTCGGTGCAGTGTGTCAGCTCAAAATGATTCCTACAGATGCAATTTTTTTCCCTAGTTCTAGAAGCACTGAAGCTGAATTTTCAATAGTCTTTGTGAGATGAGACCTTACAATGACTTATGATTACTATTGTACTGTCGAGTGTCACAGCACCCAGTAATTAAGAGCAGGAACTACAGTAATACAGAACAAACTGTTGGAATTTGGCTCGTCAAATTAAATCTGTGCATGGTCCTAAAATAAGAGTTTTGCAATTAACACTTGCACTGTAATTTGTGAATTGGAAGTCCACTCCCAGCTTTGCCACAGGCTTCCTGAATGACCTTGCAGATGAGACTGAATCTCATCCTCACAGCCTGGCCTATGTATTGAGAATGGTTATTGCTTTTTACCTTGTTTCAACCTGCAGAGAAAGGACTCCCTGACTGTTGGCCAAGACACTGTAGAAACAGATGAATTCAGTAAGTACAAAGGTAGATATGCACTCCTAAAACAGATGCTGCATGTTAGTCTACTTTCTGGAAAGCACTGTGGCACTTTTGGTGAGCGCTTTTAATTCTGGTAACTTCGTATAGAGACCTGGAGGCTACATTCCCCTGACTTTAAAGTCTTTAGACTTTATCCCTTGAGGTGCTTTGTAATGTGCTTTGATAGAAATGCAGAATAAGCTACCATGCTGTTGTGATTGTGGTAATAAAGAAGCATCAAAAAAAGAGAAATATTTGAGCTTTCAAATCTAGAGTTTGGTTTGGTCTTCTCAGACATCAGGAATTCCATACAAATGAACATTTAGGACAATGAATTGGACGTTAAGTCAACAAAGTCAAAATTCACAGGATGATCTTGCTGGTTAGAGGAAGATTTGTGTGTTATGCTTTCTTTTTCCTGGTGAGTTGATGGTACAGGTGTAAACAGCACCTTCAGCGTAGGTTTGCAGGATGCACAAGTAGAGCCCATTGAACATCAGAGGGATGGTGACAGCTGACAGAACATTGCTGGAAGTCTGTCTTCCATGTCTCCGAGGCAGAAGGCCCACCTTCAGTCTCAGATTTTCTTTATCACTTCCTTTCAGGGCTGATTTTCTTGCACTGGTGTTTTCTGCCTCTTTCCCATATAGAGCACACTGCTCCCAAGGGTTCATGCCCAGGTTCAGGAGCTGTGCTGCAGGGCCCTGCCTTATTAGAACATATCTCCCTTCTACTTCAGGCAATCACGGATAGTCCCTGTTTTGAGTAATACATTCAGTCAACATCCACACTAAAAAACCCCTTGCTCCATGTAGCTGTATTATTCATTGACTGGAAGTAATAGTCTGTGTACTTCCAAATATAGCAACATCTAATGCAACTTTTCTCGGTAAAAAAAGAAAAAAAAAAAAAAAAGCAAACAAAATCCACAGAAGTGGTTATTGTTTCCTTATAAAGAACAATATTGCACTGAGTGAAGGGCTTGTACTTGTTAGTTTTCTGCTAGCTTTTTTAGGATAAATCTTTGTCATTAAAGATAAAGATTAGGAGAGAGAAAAACTTGCTCAGTGTAAATTGCATTTTTCACTACACAGATAAAGAAATGCTTGAGATCTGGTGTCATTTATGAGATCATGATAGATTCAAGAAAGGTCAATAAACAGACCGCAAAATGACTGACTGTTGCTGTGCAGGGCTGAGTAAGTGCCCACTGTAACTTTTGCTGCTTCAGTCAAACTGAAACAAACTCTGCTGCAGAAGTAATTTTAAAACACAGATCCTAACAAATTTTCATTTTAAAGCATTTTGAATTAGAAATTTTCTGAGCTGAAATAGAAACGGTTGTATTTCTATAAGCCAAACTGAAGCTCCATTAACATTTTTTTCCCCCCCAACTCTTCTAGGGAAAATTTGACAAAACAGATGAAGTCTCTACTGCGGGCGTTTGAAAGCGTTCTCTCTTCAGGTTCCAAATGTTTCCCCCTTATGACTTGAATAATGTTGTGCAGGTATTATTTCATTTTTCTCTCTCCCTTTATTTTCCAATTTGTTGTTTCACCAATATCTTTTCAAAACTCCTGTGCATTTTGAAGCCTCATTTGCCATTAAGAGAAATGGAGCATTAAAAAAAATGGAAACATTTGGATACAATTCTGCATGGGGAAAAACCAGGCAATAGCCAGGATGGTATTAGACCGCTCACTTAACAGTGAGTTTGATGAAGTGCAAAAAAAGGTATGAAACATATTCAGCATCCACAAAAAAGGTTTTAAAATCAGTGGCAGAAACGTTACTTTATTAATTGAAAGCATTGCACAGGAAGCATTTAGGGTCTAGATTTTTTGTTTATGAAAATGGGCACATTGTAACTTGTGCAGTTCTTATTCCTCCATAACCAATTCCAGTTTAAAAGTCAGCAACAGAAGATTTTTCTCTGACAGCCTTTGCCTTTCTGTCAGTTTTGTGTCTCGATAGTTCCTGTTTTTAAATCTATGACAATTTATCTGATATCAGAGAGAGATTAGTCTTTCACTGGGTCTTAATTTCCTGATTCAGGAGATGGAGTAAAAAGATATACTGTTGCTGCAATCCTTGCACAGACAGATTACACACCAGCTCAGTACCCAATTTATATACTCCTTTCTTACTAAATTAGTGTGAACAACTGCAGAAGCCTGCTAGGAATGTGCAAGTGACTGCACGTAACTGTTTTCTTTTTTTTTTTTTAGTACAAACTTGGACCCATTTTTTAAAAGTGTTTTCCAAACTGTTGATTGCTAAAGAGGTAGATGTTTAATAGCTCCAGTGTTGATCAGCAAATCTCTAGCATTTCTGTAAGAGATAAGTATGGAAGAATTAAAAAATCACCAGGAATTTTGGCTAATCCAGTACCAGTGTCCTCAGCTGCTTTTTATACCTGAAGTGATGCTCTGGGTTAGAACAATCTTCTTTTCTTTGCATCCTGACAATTTAAAGCTGCCTGGGAATCAGCTTCCTAGACCCACATCCATCATCATCTTGGGAAGCTGCTTCTGTCCTTGCATGGCACTAACCCACTGTGAGATCCTGACAAAAGCCTTTTTCTTTCCTTCACCTTTGCCTCAGTTTCCCCACATAGAAAACCTTTAGGGCTCCATCTTTGCTATACAAAGTGATTATGGCTTAAATGAGGCAAGACTTGAAGGTGTTGACGCCCTCTCATTTGAGTAAAAATCCTATAGGAACAGTGTGGTGTCATTTTAAGTGGCTTAAGCTCTTTCAGAGATAGTTATCATGTTTTTGCATTCAGAAAGCAGCTGGAACAGTAGCAGGTAGATAACTTACTTGTGTGATGGGTCCAACAATGTATAAAATGTATAAAATAACACATTATCCCTTTAAATACTACTATTGTAGATCACATTTAATATTAATTTTTGGACAGAAAATAATAGTGGGAGCCAAGAGGGAAATTTTCTTCTATTGCCCTCCTCCATTACCCTGAATATTGCTTGCTGTAGCATTAATCGCATCAGTAGGAAAGGTCTCCAAAGTACAGTTTAGTGGCTCACTCGATACAATACTGCAGCAGGCACTGCAAAAATAAAACCACCAGCCACTACCAGCCATGCAATGGGAAGAGCTGCCATTAACTGAAGAGAACAGTTAAGCTCAGTTATACACAAGTGTCTACACCTTGGAGCTTGCCCTTGGCTGGGCCTATTCAGGGATCCTTTCTTGGAAAAGAAGAACTGGAACACACCTACTGACATGGGTAGTGGTACAGCGGTGGTACAGCTGCTTGGCTTGAAGGGGTGTCTGGTCCCCAGTGCCCTGGGTGTTCCTGAGGAGGTAAGGCACCAGCTACGGGGTGTCCAGGGAGGAAACATGTTTAAGTGAATAAAGATGATAAGGAAATCAGTAATGAATTTCATTGGGTGTTTATTTTTCAAGCACTGGGCTGTTTCCCACTAGGCTTCTTAAGGAGGAAAACAAAATTACCCTGTAAATACTTCCCTATCACCAAGATCCATGAATACAGAAAACAACCCATCAATGCTCATCAGCCAGGGCAAGACCTTTATGTCAATGTTCATTTGTGAAACAAAACGCACTGTGTATCCTCCCTGGGGCTGTAACTATCCCGCATTGTGCTCATGCAGGAAGGGCTCTTGTCCGAGGTGGCTGAGCAGCCTTAATGGGAAACCTGGACTAGTGTAAATAGAGCCAACCCGTTCCTTCCTCCTTGCCAGCCACACTCGCTCAGAAAACCCAAATACTGTCTGGGCATCATGGTAGTTGAGGCAGTGAGGCTTATCACATGGCTCTTTTCATGGTGTTCCTTTTTTCCCCGTGAGGCAGCGGGAAGAGGGGGCTTGCCACTTCCACAGATGTGCATCACAGCTGTGCTTTCTGTGGAGGAACCAGGGAGGTCCTTCAAGCCCAAGGGTATCAACCCCCTCCAAGCTCTCCCTGCAACTGCAGGGCCTGAACACACCAGCAGTTCCTGTGCAGCAAGGTGAGATAAAAACCCCCAGCGTTGGCTTACCAAGGAGTGATGTACCCCTTAGGAAATGCCATGCCACTTGGAGCAAACACATGCAACTTAGGGTTGCTGTGGCAGGCTTGTGGTTCTCCTCCATCCCTCTGTGGGAAGATCATAAGGTACCACTTTCATTTTCCTGCTAAGCTGCTGTAACCCAGGTTGCTGTGGGAGCGCAAGGCTCTTGCATTTATCAGCATTAAATAAGACGCAATAAGCTTTTGGCTGCACTGTGAAGAGCTTTCCTTTCCTGGGTAGTAAATCTGCAGTAACTCTCTCTTACAGTTTTATTGAGGGTTATCAAGTGTTTATTCAAAAGGCATTTCCGTGCATTCAACTTCCTTCTAATTGGGCAGTGAGTGGTAACGTTCTCTCCGGACAGACTATTATTGCTGTGGTAAAATTTTCTCTGTTTAGTCAATAGACTGTCCACATTGTTAATTTGTTGGGTGGAGAGAGGAAGTAGGACTGTACTGGCGTATGGCTTCTACTAAACAGTGTTTGAACTACGTCACTTACAGAATTGGCTTCGTCTCAAAAAGCACTGTAAGACAAGAAAACCCTGCATAGAAACAAATCTTCTCCTTTAAGAACACATAGGTTGCATCTGTGCAACATGCGAGGAGCCACATTGGTGCCCTTCTTGCATGGCAAGGCTGAATTTCAGGCCAGATATCTCCTTCTCAAATAACAAGGGCTGCAGAAGTGCCCGTTGCTGAAGATGGCTCCTGCAGTCTGAGTGTGTTCCATTGCTGTGCTGCGGGGAGTGTTTCAAGATGGACCTTGTAATCTGGAAACTGTTAATTAATAGGGTGGTTTGAAACTAAATCCCTTTCTAGGGACATCTGGAATCCTGGAATGGGCACTGGGAGGAAGTGTGTGTATGTGTGGGGGTGAGGGTGGAGGTTGGCTTTCTTTATTTACAGGGAAAAAGAAAGTTAATTTTGCATTTGGTCTGCTTCTTCTGAAGCAGATGAAGAAGTAAGAAATAAGGGGGCAAAATAAAGGGGATTGAAAAGGACACCCCCCCCCCCCCCCCCCCCCCCCCCAAACTTGCCGTGTAACAGCAAGGTATTTCATAGTAAAAGCAGGCTCACATTTGGGTGAGGTGTGACCTATGTGCGGCTGTGCCCCTGCTCATGTCTGCTGGGCTTTCGTGTCTCTCCTGCTGTCAAAGCTTTCCTCCTGCATGGGATGAGCTCCTGCTCTTTCTTCAGAGCGAGGAGGAGAAGGAGGAGGGATGGTTCAGCCCTGCTGATCCAATGTGCACCTGGACAGCTGGTACTTCTCGCAGTGCCTTCATTTTCAAGTTATCCATCATGCTCGAGGGATCCCATCCAGGCTCTGAATTGCAGAACTGGCACCTTGGGAAGTGTTCAGCTGTGAAAACTGACTTGGCAGGACAGCTTTGCCACACACACAAAAAATGCTTTGACTTTCTTATTTTGAAAAAACAAGTGGAAGAGGCTGACCCAACTCTCAGGCACTGTCAGTGGATATAAGGCTCTCCTGTGTCCTGTGTTGGATGAATACGGGCAAGTCTCACCCAGGTGAATAGACTTGGTAGAGCTGGGAACGGGCAGACTATTGCATCTGCAAACTGCCATGTCTTTAGAGTTGGCCTCCTGTGTCACGCTGAACTTCAGTGTCCCTTTGATGTGTGCCTCTCCATGGCCGAATGGATCAGGGAAAAGAAATGAAGGTTCCAAGGTCAGAGCTGCAAACTTTGGGGCTAAGGTTTTGATTATGATGGGATGCTTTGGTGCTCTTAGATGAGAAGTTTGGGCTGGTGTGATATTCGGTACAATGGTTTAACTTGTAAGCTAACTGAACACTGTGATTTGGGATCTATAATGGTGAGGACATCTTTTTGAGGTACCAGCTGACCTCAACCTGATGATCTGGAAGTGAAGATATACCAAGAAACAGTTGATGAATTTTCCTTGGTTTTATTCATGATACTTTAGGTCGTATCAGTTTAGTAATTCACAGGAGGAGTGGATTGCATAGATACAATAGGAGGCTTAATTAGTGTGCAGAGTGCTTTTAGATCCTTAGTGAAAGGTGAAATAGATGCAGAAAGTTATCTTCCTTCCTCCTCAGAGGCTGTATTTCAGTAATGGATTAAGTGACCCCTAAAATATAATATTAATTCTGCAAAGCACTTGGGAGTTCTTCTGAATCAAAGGTGCTATGCAAATATATTCTCACTTTCCTTTACCAGTCCCTTTGAGCCAGCCAATCCACCATTAGTGTCGATTCTCATTTAATCAGAATTCAGCCTTCAAATTTCGAGCAAGTCCATAGATAAATAAAGCAGCAGCCATAGTTGATCATTTATTTATAAATCTATTTATAATCTATGTTTTGCATATTAATCAAAACCACTCCATGTGGCAATTCCTGATTAAGAACCATTTTTTTGGTCTCGTCTCTCTTTCCCCTAGATAATATGCAAAGAATTAGATTAGAAATAGTTTTTATAAATAAATTATGATAAAATCTTGCTTTATTTATATACTCAGACAATGGTGCCACTCTTCCAAATGCTGGATTTCTCCTTCCTTCTCCTCATATTTCCATCTCCCTGCCATATCATAAGCTACATCAATTGTGGCACTCAGAGTGGTCCTTTAAATGGGAAATCCTTGATTTTTAGGTGGGAAAAATGTTACTTTATGACTCAGGTAAGACAATCTGAGGCCTGACCCAAGGCAGCATTGTCAGAAGGAGCTGAGGAGTTCAAGGTAATTCTTGTGCATGCAAAAATTAAAGGGGGGAAGTTGGATAAATTCAGAAAACATCTTCCAAAGTTTAGGTCTGGAGAGTGTGACGTGACAGGCAGTCAGAAGACAGGAGGAGAAGCATTGGAAACAAGGAAACAGGGAAAAGCAGTTCTGAAAAAGCAGGAACCTGTGCCTGTAGTAATGCAAACTGCTTTGGTGAAGGTTGGCTGGGTGAAGACAACAGCTGCAGAAAGCAGGTAGCTAAGATCTCCACAATAGGAAGCCCTACAATAGGGCAGCAGCTCCCATGTTGCACGATGGAGATCTTGGGTGATGCTGAGAAATGCTAACAGCGTTCACTCCCTTCAGCTCCAGTGGTAGAAGGGCTCTCAGCCAGATCTGGCAGCTCTGAGTTGCTGTACTGTGTGAAGCTCTCTTCCCTGATCTACTGTGACACGTGACCAGTGAGTGCAAGTGTAATGTGGGGTCTGTGGCACTGTGCTTTGCACCCACATTGCCTGGGCATGGTGGATCTCACCCCAGGTGAGAAGCCCAGCACCCATGGGCTTCTCCTCGCCCTGACTTTCCCCAAAGCAGGCTGCAGGAGAATGTACATGAAGCCACTTGCATTTTGTCAGCGTGCCCGGCTCCATGGTCCCAGTGCCACTGCCATTTTGCAGGGATGTGGATGTTGGAACGAATACTCCAGGCTTCAGCTGCACAGCACAGGGCCAGGCTGGATCTGGTGGTCAAACTCTCCTGCAGCCAGTGTGGGGCTGCTCAGGGACAGGGCTTCTTGGATGGAAGATTTTTGTAAGCTGCCTTGCAGCCTTTGGGAGCAAATTATCCATTGAGATCAGTGTTGAGCTACATGTTTTGCATCTAGCTAAATGCAGCCTTGGTATCATGTAGTTAATTGTGTCAGCAAAATAGTCATCATCTCTAAATGTGCTCCTAGGAACTCCTGGGTTTGGCCTGTTAAAGTATATGGGTTTGAGAAACAGCAAGCTAGAGAATGTTATAGTGGAATATAATTAAACACTGATATTATCACATGGGCTGCATATTTGAATTAGCCATGGTGGGACTACTCAAATGTTCAGTTTCAATTTAATCCAGGGGGATTTGGTTATGTGCATGTTACCTGTTGTGTAAGCATTTTAGATGGTTATGGAACACCAATGTGGTGTTACAATCAGTTGGCAAGTATCGAGAGAAATTGTCAGCTAGCATTAGGTCCTGGAGTCATGTGTATTTGTGGTTCAAATCATGTTTCTAACCTTATGGGTTGAACGGAAAAGGTTTAAAATAAAACCTAAATACATTCTGATGACAGGAAGAAAAAGAAACAAAGAAAAAAAACCCCTAAATTTCTTAGATCATGATGAAGTAGATCTGGAACTATGGTATGATGAGCGCTAGGAGACTTGGCTCCTCTTCCCATTCCTGCCATGCAGTTTCTGTGTGGTTTGGAACAAGACAATTTTCTTTGTCTCTGTGAAGCGGCAATAATAACAACTTCCTATATTTTGGTCATGTAGGAAAACTAAATACCACAGTGACAACCGTAGTAATTTAAGAGAAAGTTTTGGACACAAATGGATGATTCTGAAGGTCTTTACTATGCACCTGAGGTCTTTCCAATCAGCAATAAAATGCAGCAGCTCTGGGGTGGGACAGGGCATGCCCCAGAATTCGGGCTTTCATGTTATAGACTAAATGTTTCCTAGAGTTTCTAGAGAGTTTGTGTTCCTCCAGCTTGCCTGAAGACACCAACTAAAGGATTTCTCTGGACGCACTTGAAGAACCAGAACTTGTCAACACAGAGTTTGGAGGTCCATGTTTTATTTCTGTTCTTGTGCTCTGTGTTGTAGAGGGACCTGATGAGACGCGAAGGCAACGTTTATCAGCCACTCAGAGCTTAAGTGATCTGTAGCAGAGCAGCAATGTTTACTAAGGGGCATTCTTGAGCCAATCTAGAGTTCTCGTGTGCAAAATACTGCACTGGAATAATGTTGAGGGGCAAGTTTAGGCTAAGAATGTTGTTGGGAATTATTTGTTCATCCGACTGCTGAATTTTAAAGAGGGGCTGATTTAGAAGAGCAGTGAGATATGGCAGTTTTCAGCCTCACACCATCCTACATGGAGCACTACGGCGCAAGCCATCGAGTATCTGAGGTTGTGTAGGGCATGGTGGATGGGGCCAGGAATGCATGCCCTGCTGTGCTTTATCTTGCTTAATGAATACTGTTCTTTCAATAACTTTATTGCCCTCTGCATGTTCCAGGATCCTTAATTACTTTCTGCTTGGCAGACAGGATCCTTTTATTATTATTATTTTTTTTTTTTAAGTATTACCAGATTCCCCAAGCATCACTACCCACAGGGAGAATGCTGTGATAATTGAACCACAAACAAGCTATATGAAAAAGAAAACAAAAGGGACAAATTTAAACTCAGCTCTTCTCTCACCATCAAAAATAACAACAAAAAAATAGAACTGGAGGCTCCACTCTATATTTCTGTTATCTTTAGAAGGACATGAGACATTGCCACACACGGCAACTGTGTACCCAAAGCCTGTGGGCAGAGACGAAAGGCCAAACCTGGAGGCTAAATCAGGACCTGGTGCAAGATTAAACCGCTTGGTTATAATTACGGCCTATGGCAGTAAGATTTCTGTTGAATTATCCCCTCTTTGTAAGGATGATGAACTTTCCTGTGCTCTGCCTGTGCTATTATAAATGACTTGATGAACCCAGTTCTTTTCTTGTATGTTCTAATTTCTTTCATTTTTGCAGCTGCATATTAAGGCAATGGCTGTGATCCCAGTATTACCAACTTGTGCTTTTTTATTTTCCTTTTCAGTAACATCAAGACAAAGCAAGTCTTGGTATTTGTTGGTCTCTCCCCCCAGCTTTGCTTCCACTTCCATGAAAACCTTTGTGTATTTTAAAAAACCAAACAAAAAGTAGTAAGCTTTTACCCCTTTCTTAGTTACTGAAACAGAGTTGAAAACGTTATATGTTGCACCTAATGTTGACTAAATACAGCCAGGATCAGTGAACTAAAAGTGAGATTTGTGGGTGGACCTTGGAGACTAAATCAGCTCCAATACTTGCATCATGCTAGTTAACAACCCTCGTGCTATGACTCGTCTCTCCTGGGATTTTATCCACTGACCTGTCTGCCTTGCTAAGATATTTTTTCTATTTTAACTTCCACGGAGGAAGAAGAGAGGCTTGGAATTGATATGTTGGAGTTAATCTAAAAATCCTGTTTAGGTACTTTCTCAAGGGTTTTAAGGAGTGTAAAAAAACAACCCCAAACAAACAAACAAAAACCCTAGTAACTACTTCAGAGATGTCATCTAAAGATACTGCAGAACAGGCAGGAACATGGAAAGTACTGGGAAACAAGTAAAGAGAACACGATGTGCCCTCGTGCAGCTATTTAACTCTGGAACATGTGAGTCTTCCATTGAATTAGGATGTCGTGATTGCAGGGGGACTTGCCTCTGAGGTGATGATGATTTATTGCAATGCTTCAGCTGATAATTGGCAAATGGAGAAAACCAGGTGCAGGGCCAGGGAGGGAGGAAAATTCCCGTTCATCAGGACACCTCTGACCTTCACAGTAAAACAGAAGAGGCCTCATCCTGTGCTGCCTTCTGAAAAAGTCATGTGCTGGCTTTGAGCAACTCTCCAGAGGCTGCAGAGACACATGGAGAGGCAGCCTTTCCTCAACTGCTTGGGGACTGCAAGGTTTCTGCTTTGTCCTCTGGTATCCTAGTGTGACCCATCCCCCCTGGAGGCTGTTCTCCTGGCATATAGATCCTATACTGTCTGCATAGAGAAAAAATGCTGGGAACAGCTACAGTCCTTTTGAAAGGTCTTCTCTGAAATACTACAAGGTCAACAATCTGGCCTCAAGGAAGTGACCCAACAGTCTGGGTGTTCATGCAGGACTTCTCATGGTGTTATGTGCTTGGGCATCAACAGGAAGGCGGGTTTGTGTGCCAATGGGCAGAAACCATTTGCCTACTGGAAGCATTCTCTGGGGCACAGAAGTGGAAAGGATGCACTTTTCCTTTGTATCAACCTTGTAGATAATCCCAATGCTGGATTAAGCCTTTTTTTTGTGTGTAAAAGGGATACCTGGAAGGTTGATGCTTGGTAACGCAGGTGTAGGAGATAGATGAGATGACCCCCAAGGACTGAATATCTGAGGGTTGTTTGCAGACATGTCTGCTTTTCTGGCATACCATAACCAACTATGATCCAATTCTCAGAGCTGCCATCTGAATCAAGTCCTCTGGGAAGTAGATTAAAGTGGTCATAATTTCGGATACAAATGACACACCTTATTTCTTATTTACCCATACTGCAACAGAGATGCGAGAATACAGAATGCAGTAAGACTTGTTTGGGGGAAAATCCTGACAACTTAAACATTTTCCTATAGTATTAACCTGTCTGTATTTCTGACGGAAACAAAAAAGGAGGAGGAGCTGTTCTGCCTGGACCAAACACATGGCCACGCTCCCTGAGGTAGAGAAGGTGCTGGAGGAGTGTTGCAGAAGGCCCAGGGACCTTGAGTTTTGCATTGTTTTTTGGGCACAGACAGAGGGAAATGTAATAGAAAGCCATTACAGGTGCAGGAGTCTTTTAGCTACAACCAGAGATTGTCGCAGTGCAAAAGAAAAGTAACCCAAGAAGCTGCCTGCTGCTTATTGCCAACACCTCCTGATTACTTCAGCTAATTTCAGGGCCTGGAAACATTGTTGACAATGTGATTTCTGAAACATGGGAAGCATTATTTGGTTGTGCAATCTGTACCTATCTGTGTCAGGAGTTTCACTGCTGTCACTTGCAGCAAGTTTCAGTGCTTTATAGTCATCCCGCAGAACTAATTACCTTAAACTGATGAACATAGGTTTGAAAAGTAAAATGCTTTCAGTTATTTGCTTTTCAGGTTGTTTATTAAGTTGTTTTAGCATGCTCTGGTGAGCTGTACGCTTACCTACACCGGAGAGAGGAACGAGCTGTAGTAAGGCATTTTAGAGGTGGGGGCCAAGTGAGGGAAGGATGAAGTAGGCAGAAAAATGTGTGGCCCACGTTGCCTCTGCCTTGCTCTGTTTCACACAACTCTCTGCTGTCTTTGCTTCTCTTCCATCTGTTCCCCATGGCCTGCTGAGAGCCACATCCCCTCTGCTCTCTGCTGCTCCTGGCTGCCCATAGCACCCTTTGCTGCTCCCCTTTCCCATATTAAGAAAATAAAAATAAATATATATATATATATGTATGTTGGGCTGTTTTCCCTCTGCTTGGAAATAATGTCATCCTGCATCTCTGCTTGCCTTTCACATGTAAATGGAATAATGCTGCAAAGCATTTCTGTTCTTAAGGCAAAATTCATAAAAAAGGCCCTAGCCGTGCTTAAGCATCTCTTAGTGCTGCATCTCCATCACTCTAATGAGTGCTGTGATTTATAAACCCTGGTGCAGGACTGAGAACTTGGAGGATGTTTCCATTGCTAAGGGGTGACAAAACTCCTTGAATTTTAGAGTATACAACAGGATGAACTGCAGTTTGGGGAGGCTGGGGGGAAAATGCTAACATCTAATTTTAGAAAAAAAATACAAGTGTAGTAATTTTGGTAAGAGGCTTATTAGTAAGTCCATATGCCATTTTGGAGGGATACCTGGCATATGCCTCTTGCTGGAACAGTCCTTAGGTGGAGATCACAGGGTTGCTCACTAAAGCAAGTTTTGTAGCACCTGGAGCTTCCTTGCTGCAGAACTTGTATGTTTGGGTTTCTTGTGTATCATCTTCTGGAGAAAAGCTATAGACTATAAAGTGAAGGGACTTGTGCACCATGATGAACTTTGTTTCACTGATTTAATTCTTCTTAAAAAGATTCACCAGTGTTCTTTGCCTTCGCTTGAATTTATATACTAGGGAAAAGCATCCTTTCTTCCTCCTCAGCTAAAATTATTGTATTTTATTATCAACATTAAAACTGTTTTGATTTAATACTGAGATTTCAAATTCCTAATTATATTTTTATGAAAGAGGAAACTAAAACATAGATTAGCCTGGTGTGATTATTATTTAGATGGCCATTGGTAATAGTACTTAAAGCAAAACCATTTTAACTCATATAAGACCATTTTCCAAGTCATCACTGATGAAAGACAGGTGTTTACTATCCATTCAGAACAGCCAACTTGACAGTGGCCACCTCACCTCTGTCTGTTTGGCATCAGGAAATAATTTCCTGCTGTCCTGGGCTTGCCTCCCTTCCCCTGTATCCTCGGCAAAAATTTTCACCCTCTCCTCCCCTTTTTCACATCAGCTTCTTGCATTCTGACACCTGCGACAGGCATCCACTCAGCCAGTGCTTTAAAAACCACCCTCAGTATCAAAACAAATTTTACATGTGGAGAACAGATCTCTGAGTTAGCGTACAAAAGGAATCTGCTGGCTGGCTTTTGTCTTCCTTTTTTTGTGTGTGTGTTAATGGATCACTTAGAAAATAAGTGGCGCTTTTAGTGTCCATTAACTCTCATTTAGCTAATGCTAAATTGCACTTGAGCACCTATGGACACACTTTCGAGAGGCATGTTAATACCAGCTGAATTCATTAGAAGTGGCACTATTACTTCCAATGTAAAATGAATTCATAATCATGGGAAACCTAAAATAAAGGCTTACCAAAAACTACTTGGTAGTAGTGTGTTAGGTATCCATTAATGCAATGGAATGACACTCAGACTTATACAAATCCAAACGAAATCCCCACGAAGGAGAGTGGCACAAGGGAGTTCTGAACAGGAGAGTGTTCATAATATAAAACACGGAAATTCAGCCCCTACCTATGACCTTCAGTGTGTATAGTGGGGAAGAAATTAATACGACACTTCCCTGATAATGGGCTTTTATAAATATTATAAATCACATCAGAAGTTTCCTTTGAATTTCAGGATTTCCCTTTCTCCTTTAAGAGAAAAAGGCTTATATTTGTTTTTTTCTTTTATTTTTTTTTCAAACAGCACAATTGCAAAGAACAAGATGTGAGTGGAACAGGGCTCAGAAATGACCCACTAACTTTGGGAGGGCCTGTCCCCTGAGTTTGTTGCTACCTCCTGGGTCCCTGCTCAGAGTGGCTGCTCTGTGCTCAGCATCACTGCAGTTTTGCTTTTGGTGCTTCTTGTGGCTAGGAGGTCAGCTTGCCAGCCCTGCCCTTCAAGGGCCGCGGCCCTGACTGCAGCTGAACCTTTTGCTGTCATTGACCCCATTATCCCAGCTTGCCACTTACCCAAATAAAATGTTTAAAAAGCCCAGCATGGCAAAACACAACAAACGCTGTTAAACAAGTTTTGCAGACACGGTAACTCCTGCAGGTTGCAATAAGCAAATGATTACTTTATTCTTGATTCTGTGTTGCTATTGGGTCCTTCTGAGACCTTATATGTAAATACAGAGTGTCCCTGCCCTGCAGGGCTTGCAAACTATCAGAAACTGGCAAAACAGATGTTCTAAGAGACGAAGATCTTGTTCAGTGGGACATGGTGCAATCAGAGCTCGCCTCATCTCCTAAATACCACAATGTATGGAGGCAAGCCCATCCCGTGGCTCTGTGTTGCATCTTTTTGCTATCAGACCTTCTGCTGACCCTGAACAGCTTCTGTTCTTTGAGGGCTCTGGGTTTTTTTTTCTTTTTCTGTTGTTGCTCATATTTTCCCTGCACATTAATTATACAGATGTACTGGAGGCCATGTGCTTTGCCACATCACAAAGGAAACCACAGGACTTCAGATCAGAAGAGCTGCCAGATGTACTTGCCTGGCAGAATACCACACATGGGTCATGGCTCAGGCTTTCAGACTGGGCTGGCTGTCTTGGCAAAACAGGATGAGGACATCACCTGTTTCCAGAAAAAGGGACCACAGAAGAAATAATCTCTGTGCAAACACACTGCAACATTTGGGGATCGATTTTCTTAGTGTTTGGTTTTTTCCCCTGCTTTTCTTTTGCCTTTAGAAGATGTACTAACTACCCTGACTCCTTAGGTCAAAGCTGCCTGTCTACACTTGGGCTGAGCATTATTTCCTGACTAGCTCCTTCCCTCTTGGTGCCTTTGCAATTTCAAGTACGGACTGAAGACTTCCAGGACTGTGCTTGCTTCGGAAGGAGTGTTGTGTATGGCTTACATTTTTCTTATGAATGCATTCCATTTTTGGTTTCCCAATAAAAGTTATTAAAGATAAGGGGTTTGCTGATTGTTTTCTTCAAGCAACAACTCAGGAACAGGTTGTACTTTGTCTCCTTCAGCAAACTTGCAGCTGCATCTCTTCCAACAGACTGCCAGCGATGCTTTTCCTTTTGAGATTGTAGAAATAGCAGACAGAAATGATTGGTTCCATTTCTGGGATTCTGCTTATTTATTTTTCCGTCCTTTGGAAAGGTGATGTAAAATTTACTTTTTTTCTTTCAGTCAGTTCCCACTGACTTCTCTGAGCACAGAGGATACCATGTTAATTTGTATTTCTTAGGTTAGATATCTAAGCTACTCCATTCCACATACTTGGAGGGACAGGGAGACGGAAGAAAGCTACTACAGTATTTCTGTTCCTAAAGAGAAATTCAAGGGGGAAAGCCAGACATTACATATATCCACCTGTTATCTCTGAATCTTAATCCTAATTCTTTTATCTATTTTCTTTCATGAAATTTCTCTCCACAGCACTTCAGGCATCCTTCAAAATTGTATTGTTCCTCCCTTTAAACCTTGTGTTAATTGTTCTTGTCTGAGGTTTCCATTAAACCGGTTATAATTCTAAAATCTTCACACTAAAAGTAAATGGGAGCCGTTGATGGCAAATCTATTTGTCAATCCATCTGATGCATGTAAATACAGGATATCAATTCCAATTATTTGATAAATTCAGTCCATCCAAAACAAGCTCCAATCAATCTAATGTTTCACTAATCAGAAAAGTGCAGAGCAAAATACATGACATATTTTAAAATAATTTACAAGTCTTCCATATTTTTCAGGTAAGTGAAATATTGGGGACTGGGTTTGTATCTCGCCTGTTCTTCGAAAATTCCACTGGTTTCATTTGCTACTGGACACGGGATAAATGAAGATCAATTCCCTATCACCCCTTGCAGCCAGGTAATCTGTGATCTACAGAGTTTTATTCCCTTAAAAGAAAAAGGAAGGCAAAAGAGAATCCTCTGCAAGCCATAGACAGAGAAAATTATTTCCTTTTCTTGCTGAAAATGGTGCCTGTGGGAATTCTCTGGCTTGTGTTACATCTTTGTGTAATTTCACTTGAGCCTTTGTATGAATCAATGATGAGGCATTTTCCCTTTCATTCAGAGCCTGTAACTTTGTGTAGCCTTAAGGAATAAACTCCTCTTCATTCTCACCTCCTGCAAGAATGCTGCAGTCTCATCGTGGACCGGGACACTTGGGAGAAGGCAGGGAACTGCCTGACAACCTGCCCAGCCGGAGCAACGCGAGGGCTGTTGCTGCACGTGAAACAGAATCCCTGTTGAGCAGGCCTGCAGCTTCAAAGAAAGAGGTTCTTATTATGGGCTGCTGGTGCAAACCGTTGGTAAATGAGCTGAGATTCTGCTCCCTGGTCTGGCCTGTGTGGTTCCCTCGGGCTGGGGCAGGTGGGTCCATGTGGTCAGCCCCAGGCAGCTGGTGCTGGGCTTCGCGCAGCCCCTGTGGTGCTGCTGGTGCAAAAGGACCCAATGAAGCAATTGTGATAGCAGGGTCGAAATGCTAAGCCAGAGTGTCTCGCAAGGGCTAAATAGATTAAAAACCCAAGAAAGAATCCACCTTCTTGTGGATTTTTTCCTCCTCTCTCTTTTTTTTTTATTTTCCTGTGAATGTGCAACTAGTAGGAAGCTGTGTTGATGCAATTCTGGCTTGATCAGTGTGGGACATGGGCTTGGACCATGTTACAAGAGATAATTGTGAGCTGAATGTAACTTTCTTCAGCTATTTCTGCTTTAAATGCTCCTGGCTGAATTTCGGTTACTTGTCAGTATAATTTGTCTGCCAAAGAGGCATTCACTTGTGGACTCACTCAGCCTCTCCCATGGTAGGAGAAAAGGCTGGGGCTGTCACTCTTTCAGGGTTTCCCTAGAGAGTTTTGGCATGTAACAGATTTAATTACTTAGTTAAGAGAGTTTTTTCAACTCACCAATGCAGGCTAGAAACTGTAAATGACAGAGAAAGTGAGACAAGGGGTGTGAGAGAGTGAATAAAGAGGAATGAAACTGTGATCTCTCCCAGATGTTAAAAAAATTTCTGTGCAGCTGAACAAAGGTGCTGTCTGTCCAATATCATTTTTATTCCAAACCTTCAATATTGCAGCTGACGGCAGAAAATGTGCAGTAAAACATGGGGAGGCCACTGGGTAATATCCACTGTAAAGTGTTAATTGCCTATTGAGGCTGTAAACTATGTCAATATGCCTGGATCTGAGTTATTGACAGACTCCCATTTATTCCAGCCTCACAAAGCTGGGCTCTTTAGAACTGGGCTCTAATCAGTCATGCTTTACTGAACCCACCAAGAAGCACCAGTCAATAAATGCGCTTGCTGTCTTAACCCTTTGAAGTTTGTAAAATTACAAGTGGGATTGATAACATTGATTTGGGGAGAACTCCTGACAGTAGAAACCCTTTGGAAATGAAAGCTGCCTGCGGTAAATGACACCTACTTTAGCCTGATGGTCGTTCGGAGTTTGTGGGGCTGAGCCTAACCTCAGTTGTTCTGTCAGCACCTGAGGTCTGAGCTGGAGGAAGGATTTACTTCTCAGTGTTAAGTATTTGCAGTGATAGAGCACTGTGGTAGCTAATGCTGTCTGCGGTGCATTTATCACTATTAAACATTCTGACATTGGTGGCATATCGTTTCTGATCACATAGCTGGCAAAAGGCATAGGCTGAAAGCCATCAAGCATCCCATAGGATTATTAGCTAGAGACAGGTATTGTCCGGCATCCACCAGCTAAAATCCCCCAAACCATTCTACCTTTCCAGTGTCAATGTGATCCTGTAGTTCAATGTCTTTGTATTAAACTGAGTGTGGATGCACAGCAGCTGTGGTGGCACTTCAAGTGTGAACAGAGCATCAAATAAAGGGCCAAATCCCCCTCTCTGAGGGTTGTTGGAGAGGAGTGTCTTAGCTAGCAAAGTGCAGGATTGGAAAGTTTCTGAGATGTGCTCTGGCTTGTAGAATGCTGTGAGATGAAATACTAGCTGAGGTGAGGATAGAAGTTTATCGGTGGACTTGGTGGAATTCACTTTATTTGGATACTCATGAGTATTGGAGCTAATACAATTGTATTGATTTACTGCATGTGAGTTGTTTTGTGGTTTGTTTTGTTTTTGTTTTTAAACAAAGTGCCTGAAGCCTGGGGATAGTTGCTTTTTATTTTCAAGAAAATAAATCTAAATAAATACAGATTTCTGTTATCTGTGAAAGCTGGAATAGAAATGAGACAAAGGTGCTGCTACTGCTCAACATCATCTGTAACCAATAAAGGTCTCAGAAACACTGAAAAGAATTAGAACTGGGACAGAATACCCTTCCTATTGCATTTGCTTATAAAAATACCTGTTTGTCTTGTAAATATTCTGGTTAAATGTGTTTTTCTTAATCTTTTTTCTAACCATATATAAAGTGATATTTGTCCTTTGATTGTGCTTTTTTCCAAGCTGATGGGGATTTGTAGTAAAGTATGGGATCAAAATCTGTTTGTTTAGACCACAGCAGCACCTGGAAAAAAAGATTTGTTGGCTTTTGTTTGATTTTTATTTGTTGTTTTGTGTTTGTTTGTTTGTTGTTTGTGTCTGGGTTTTTTTTCCAAACTCTTAAGGTGTAGTTCCTGGTGTAGGCAGAAAGGGTGTTAGCTGGTCCAGGCCTTGTGAGACAGGGTGATGATGATGACCAGCTAATGTATTTTTTAAATACTAGCAGTCTGCCTGTACTTGGTGCTAAGTGGTATTTTAATAATCATAATTAATTTGTACTTGCTAAATTAAGATTTCAAGCAGGGAGGTTAGACTTGGGTTAACTATTTTTTCTGCTCTTTTCCATGTAGTGGTGCAAATCTTCTGTCTGTCAGAATCAAGCCAAACATCTTTCAATTTATTAAGGGATATATGCAATTAAAATCCATACTTTGAGCCTGAAAACATGCATTTGCTGGGTAATTCTGGTATCTGTTCTGTAAATGTTACTGACTGGCTTACAGCACTAGCAGCCTTCTGTGCTGCAGTCTCTCTGGTATATAGGTGCACTTGCAGATGCTGATATTATTGATGTAATCTTGAAGAATTTGAGATTTTAAGCAATCAGAGCTGGGCACAGCTTACAGTTTGTGTGGAACGAGCAGCTGTTTTAAATACATACATTGCTTATGCAGTATGCAGGCTGTACGTAAAATAACCACTCCCAAGATGCAAAAGGAAATAAGGAATTTGTTTCACTATCAGTTCTTTCCAGGCTTTTATTCCCCCCCCCCCCCCCCAAATAGATCTATACAAATTTTAATATACCTTAAATGTTTTCAGCGTGTATGAAATCAGGTGGATTTCAGAGGAGCTTGGCTAGGTAATTCTGTTAGTATCAAGCTACCCAGACTTGAGACTGGAAGTGCCTCAGTGCCTGGGCTTGGGATACAGCAGGTTACTGTCGCTCAGCAGCATCTGCCGAGAGAGCTCTTTAATTGTTCCGTGGCAAAAAATGCTTTGCTCTGGCACAGCCCCGGTGCAAGGTCCATGTGCTTTTGGGAAGAATGGACACAGGCTCTTTTCAGGGAGTTGCAAAATGCGGCAGCACAAATCACTGACTAGCACAAGGCTTTAATTTCAGTGTGGCTTTGGTATATCTTGTTTACATTAAGAGGGTGGGAGCAATATTGCTGGAATACTGTGTTTCTTTATCCTGCTTGATTGCAGTTCAAAATTATGTGACTGTCCTCCTTGCCAAAGAACAGGACGCAGGTAAAACTCCATTAAATTCTTCCATGTAATGAGAGCAAAATGCATAGTACTCTCAGGCTTTCTAGTAACCAGCTGGATGGAGGTCAGAATACTCCTGAACAATGCTGTAGACAGAAGGTGGCCATTTGTGGTCCGTGGTTATGGACAGCAGTGTGTATAAGCTGTATGTTCTCAAGCTGTATGTTCTCCATCATTCAAAACTGTTCATGCTGCCTGGAGCAAAGTGTGTTTGATTTGAACTAGCCGCAGTTCATTGCACCATCATCTAGTGCCGAAACAGAGAGCGACGATAAAAGCGTACCAAATTCTGGAGTAGGGGGAAGAAAATGAGACTCTTTATGGGAAAAGAAATGCTGGAACCTGACGAAGCAGGGGTAAGCAGGATATATATTCAATTTTTTTTTCTCATATTTGGTGGAAGGGAATTCAGCTGTGATTTAAGATACTGTTTTCCGTAGGCTTTTTGCATGTTGTATTTGCTGTGTGATGTGACCACTAGAGAGCAGGCTTAACCTAGTAACAAGAGCTAATTAGTTCTTGGCCTCTTCATTTCCTGCTCTTCCCCAACCCCCTTCCACCTTTATATCTAGGCAGAGAGGACTTCGATGGTTCTTAGCTTTGCCTCTAACGTTGTGCAATCTTAAGGCTAATTAAAACGCCACAGACGGCCTGAACCCCACATTAAAATTTGATGAGGAATTGATCAGCCAAGCAAACAGGAAATTTAGCTTTGTGAGTGAAGGTAATGTTTGCTCAAATGTGTAATGAGGTCCACGGGGAATACTTATGGGGACCTTAGTGACGGTTTCAGCAGTTCCTTCTCCTTGAAGTCCTCTTACCTACCTGCCCTCTCCTTCTTAAGACTGTAGGCATAAGGAAACCCAAAGCTGCGTCAGTCGAAGGTGAGCATGTTTTGGGGGATGGGTTATGCTTGGTTAAAATGGTGCCATGTGAAGCTTTGAGCGAGGAGTTGTGGAACTGCAAACTGACTCTTTTGTAGTTTTGCCTTGGCACTAAAAAAAAAAAAAGTCCCATAATCAAAGGAACTGTGTAGTTCTGATGAAACTCCTTGCAGTATGTAAGCAAAACTAAATAGCTTGCTCAAAAAGGATCGAGCAGTGTGTTAGAGAAGATGTTAGCCTTACATAGATTTTTAGGATGGGCTATAAAAGCTGTCAGCACACAGGTATTTGGAGGACCATCAGCATGCTGTCAGAGAGGGCCCTCCTCTGAATGTTTTATCTATTTCTAATAATTGTTTAATATAAAGTATAAATGCTTTCCATGTGCAGCAAACAGAGGAATTTACCTGCTGCTTGTTAGTCTGTCCAAGGTAAATCATTATGCGTAAGTCTGAAATCTTAGAGTGGACTTTTCTTGATGGCTATTTCCTTCAAACATGTATCTGCAAATGCCTTCTATGGACTACTCTCCTCAGCTTCTGGCAGCAGGTCAGCCTGACTCTGTGAGCTCTGCTTCCCTTTGCAGAGCATGGGCCTCAAGCACAGAACTTCTCCCGATCCCAGCTTCCTAATGTCTTGTGGTTTCCTTCCAGTGCTCACAAGGGGCAATTTGACTACCTATCATTGGAGGTCAAGTTGGTACCCAGAAGGACTTGACTTTGAGGAAAAGGCAGGATGACAGGACTTGGAACAGTGATAGAAAATGGGCAAAGATAACCCACTTGGTGTAAACAGGGCAAGGGCAGCTCCCACTATGAGACCTATAGTGAGAGTGGGCATGCTGGTGACTTGTGACTGTGGTCCCTGCCGGTGTACGTAATATCGTTGCTTTGTTCTACTATGGGAATGAAAGACTAAAACCTGCTGCTTACAGCAGTGCTCTGGATTGTTGTGATCAAACACAGCATAAGTTAGCAGAGCAACAGCGTTTCTTACTTGCAATAAAATCAGGAGAAGTTTAGTCTGTTTAAAGTACACATAGAACAGCAAGGATGCTGGGCTGTTTTATGTCTTTCAAGTGTTGTAGCAACAGAAGTGATGAGATTTGTGTGAAAGGAAAGCAATTATTTTTACTTTCTAGAGGGAAAAATTGAGAGGAGAAACTTGGAAATACTAAAGTATGATTTTATATGATCACAAAAAGCCATGCTGGCATAATGTCTACACTATTTTTTTTAGTAGGCCAAGGAAACTAGATACCCGGTCTTGAGCTCTGTGCATCGGAATAAAAAGTTTATCTTGTACCTCTGGGTTCCTGTTCACAATACTATCTCAGACCATTTTCTAGGAGGAGGAGCAGTATAAAAGCAGTGTCAGCACAGTCCTGACTGAGCTGGCTGTCTTGCTTCCAAGGGTCTGCTGTCTGCCTGCTTTTCCCCAAAGCCATGGGGACACCTAACTTGATATATCTTAAATATGGCACTCCATTAGACCATTTAAACATTAATTTATGAGTCTGAGACTCACGAGAAGAGCAGCTGTATTTAATTCCTGTCTACATTGGATCAGAAAATGTTTAAATGAAGGATGTGGCAGGACATACCAACCAGACTGCAGCTTGCCTCCTGTGGAGACTCGGGCCTTTGGTTGCATAGGAAAAGTGTTGTGCAAAAAGCTAAAATGTGAACTTGAAGCGGAATCTAATTACCCATGTTGCAGTTGTAAGTCACTTGCTTACATCCAGCTTCATGTGTATTACTGAACGCGCTGCTTTCAACCTCGCTGACACTTCATTCAGCTTGTGAGATTTGCATTTGAACCAAATATTAAACCTTGAGGGACTGTCAATAAATCTTGTTTTGCATTACTTCCATCTTGCTAATTACTGATCCTGTTCAGAGACTGCGGGAGGGGACACGGCACTGTATGTATACATTAAACAGGCAAGCAGTGAATGCATTAACTCTCAAAAGCAGGATAATTCATAGCTTAGGACAGTCTGATGGGATTCTTTTCACAGGTATTAACTCACTTTGCCCTTGTTGCTGGGAAGTGACAGGCAGTCCTGGGAAATGCCACCAGTTCTGCCCTGGCTGGAGAGAGACTCGTAACCCAGAGCAAAGAGACATAAGGTTTAATTGCAAGAATATCTGGATGCAGGCTGAATGGCTGCATGGGAGGCGAGCCTCTAGGAGGAATGATTTTCTTTAGAAGTGAATAGCTCATACTTTAAATGATAACTGTCTTGTCATTACTGATACCAGCCTTCAAAGAAACATAACTTTCCATTACTCCTGTTTTTGTCATGTTAACTTTATTGACAAAAAGGTTTTTTTACCACCTTGATCTTTTACAGAATACTGAACAGGATTGGATTGAAAAGCAGTCTCGGTGCAACTGCTGTCCTCCCTCATAGCTCTCCTGTAATAGCTACAGTTTGAGGTCAGTCAGTGAACCACTTAATCCTTTTGGTGTCTAGAATATGGGGCTTTAAGTAAGAATTTAGGTACAGCTGAGTCAAATTTTGGAGAAGTCCAAGTCCACTTTATCATCATAGTTGCCTCAATCATTCAGACTTGTACTCCTGCCAAAAAAAGATAAGTGTGGTTTGTTTAAACGAATTTTCCATGAAACATTACAATTGTCTAGTCTGCAACTTCTAGTCTGCAATTCTTTGTTGATAGTTCATGGATAAATATTTTAATTTTTTTGCCAGTTATAAGGACTAGGCTAGCTGGTCCACAGTTCTCTGGAGTCATCCTTAACTCTTTTTAAATTGAAATGATGTTGGCAATCCTGCAACTTTTGCCATTTACGAGGTTGTTTTCTATGATGTATTAAAAAGTTAATAGTCTGCTAGTTCCTTTAAAATATTTTGGTCTCTGTTATCGTGACTTGTAGGTTTAAATTTATTTATTTATTTCCCCACCTTTGGCAGACAGCCGAAGACACAGGCAACTGAGTTGCTTGTTGGTAAGTAATCTGATCAACCCAAGTAGAGCCATAACTCTGTTAAACTTTCTAATGTTCTAATAGCATGTGAGGAATGCGTATATACATCAGTGTGTTTTGTTTTAAACATTGACAAAAAGCATCTGGGAAACATCCCTGCCTTTCCAGCATTTTCACGTATAGTTTTATTGTCTGTATTTACCAATGGGTGGTTGCATGTAGGGGTTTTGGCGGGTTTTTAATACATTGCTTAGCTATTGTCTGTTGATATTCCATGTAGTCCATTAGCCTCCTCTTACCAGGTTTTGAAACTTTTAAAATATTGTGGGTTTATCTTCTTTTAAGCAGGAATTTTTGTATTTTTTATTTGTTGTCCTGCATATCCTTCTTTTAAATTATTGTTTGTGTAATTATGTCCTTTTCAGCATCCAGTGCAAAGTCCCTGAAAAAGTTACAATTTTTAAGGATGCTTTCATTGTTAAATTTGATGCTCCTGGTCAGTTATTAGTCTGAGTCTTTTAAGCATAGAGAATAGGTCTTTCTAAAGACCATAGTGAGAAAGGTGTGGTAAAAAATGCAAGATATAGCTGTTATGTTACTGACTATTTGAATTCCCCCGGCTTTCATCCGGCAGATCTCTTAACAACACAAGTGTAAACCTCCTGCTAGTTTTAAGATCCTTCTGCCTGTGCAAGTATATTTGATGCCTCTACCAACGAACCTGTGTCAGAGGAAAGGTTTAATGTGAAAGTGATGTGATCAAGCACTAAGTTGCCTTCACCAACAATTAAGTGTAACAGCACCTAACGGCAGGCTGGGTAGGATCCGCCCGAGGGCAATTTCTACCATCGCTTCTCTGCGGTGTCGCTGTCTGACTTAATAAACTTTTCATGCACCGAGCTCCAATTAAAGGCAACAGCCTTTGTGTTTCAAATCACATCAGGCCTGTGTTCTTGATAGGCACGTGGTAGCGGAGGTGCTGTGGTGGGAGCACTGTGCCAGTGTTAGGAGGCCAGTGGACAGGTCCTCTGACGTACGGCTCGCCGTGGCACAGGACACTGCTGAAAACCATCCCTGGGGCCGGGGTGGGTTTGACTCGCACTGAGCCAGGTTGACTGACACCTGCCTTGCTGTGCCATCCTTCAGGGCCTTAGACAAACTGTTCTGCCTGGAGCCCCAGAGTTTCTTTCAGGGCGAGGGGGAAGAGAGAGTCTGTTAAGCATGTGAATGTTTTGTAAAATCAGAAAATGACAGCCCTTAGTTTCACTGGCATTCCCAGGGCTAACATCGAGGCACGTGCTCTTATTGTAAAGGTAAGGGGATTTTCAGTCCCTTTAATGGCAGAGAGATTACTTCCTTTCTGTTCTGTTTTGGGTTTCTTTTATTAATTTTAAGCAGCATGTTCTCATTGCCTTCCCTGCACTCCAGTCTGAATCCCCTGTGGGTGTTACTCTGCTTCGGCCGCTCTGAGGCACAGCAGGAATGTATTTACTTGAGATGTCACTTAGTTTTCTCTTTGTAGCCTCTCACCCAAACTCTAATTGCTCTAGGAACACTAATGAGTATGTCATCAGTGGCAAATGTTACATTCGTTTTATAGCCAGGGAATGCATCTGAGCAGGCTCACGCTGATTTCATCACTGGAACCAGAAACAACTTTCATTTTTGATATTTTTTTTAAAACGAGGCTTCTCTTACAGGGTCATCCTTTGCTTATTCCTATAATAAACCCATTTTCAAGAAAATTTTGGACATACCAGGCCAAGAGATGAAAAGCAATTAATGGGACCAGGGAGGTTGGAGCTGGCTTGTTTGAGCTGGAGCAGCTCATGCTGAAGCCTCTCCTGGATAAATTCCCTCTTTTGGGGAAGGTTCTCTTGCCAGGTGCTCTACTCCAGCACCCAGACCAAGGGCAGAGAGAATGCTTTTAAGACTTTTTCATGCTTTTATGTTTTTTTGATTTGGCAATTTACCTATGACCGTATTTCTGGTAAACTGGAATTCAGGCTCTTTTTGTGTCCTAAGTTGGTAGCAGAGTCCTACAGACACATTACAGACATTCACCAGCTTTTTGGGGCAGCGTGGAGCACCAAATATTGCAATACTGGAACTTATAATGGGCTCCCTTCTTAATCCTTGTTTAAAAACTCCAAAGTAAAAAATGTGCAAGTCTATCAATACCTTTTCCTAAGCTAAGGCATTAGTAATGTATTTGCCAGTTTGATGCCAGAATGTATGAACACTAGCTGTTCAGCACTGGGACCTCTCAAGCCATAGGAGCAGCAGCTGCTTCCCCACATTGGGAGGAAGGGACTAGCCAGAAGGTTGTTGTGTAACCATAGGTGAAGACTTACAGAGCAGTTTGCTATAATGAAGCCTCCTACCATACACATGTGGACAGAAGGTAAGAAATATAAACATTCTTTGCAGATTTACCCATTCTCAGCTATGCCTAACTAGGAGAAGGGACCTCTGTAGCCTCCTTGGTTCCTTGTAATCTGTTGAAAACTTGCAAATAGAAATCCTGCAGTAGTTAACATACTTGGAGAGTCAAACTAATCCCTCAGCAAAGTATTGCCATACTTTTGACAGTGATACCCTCAGTTGCAACAGTATGAAGCTGTGAGCTTTCTTGGCGTTCCTTTTTTGTGGTTTTCCCCTGACTCCAACCTGCCGTTCGGCCAGTCACCCACCCTTCTTTTCTGAACACTGGGACAGGCAAAGAATTCAAAGCCAACAGTTCGACTCCTTCAATATCTCTGGGAGTATCTGTGTTGCCCCCTACCAAAAACCTTCAACAGTTTTTGGAAGGACTCCTCTTGACTGAAGGCCTCAAGAGCCCAATCTTCGGATGTTTCCTTATGGAAGTCCTTCAGCATCTCAGGAATGACTTCTTACAAATGTCCTGTCATCACTTCAGATTCAGTTCTGACAAGAAGCCACAAGGGTCCCATTCATAAAAGCCTTGCACATCATATTATGTGCCCACAGTTACTGTAGACATTTCTGGGCTGCAATAAACCTGTGTGACAGAAACCATTCTTTCTTTTTACAGGTGACGTCCTCAAATTACTGGGTCCTATTCTCCATTGCTTTGCACCATAGCTGATCTTATCCAGCTATGCAAACTCCTACCAGATTGGAAGAGCAGCATTTTGTCCTCTTGCCCAGGAGAGTTAATGTTGGCAGAAGTGAAAGACAGCGGAGAATTGAGTTATGCAGCTTCCCTTGTCTCCCAAAGCAAGCATTTCACAGTTGGTCATTCCAGACACAAATGAAGGTGTAGGATTTGAAGATGGCTTGGATGAATGCTTTACATTGTGTGTGACCTCTAAAACCGAAGGGACAGACTTGGTGCAATGTCACAGAACAGTAATTAGCAGGCAAAGGGTCAACCTGTTTTTCAAATGCACAAATATAGACTGAAGAAGGCATTTTGGCCATGGGTCCTTCCTTAGGCTAAAGAACAGGTTGTTGTTTAGTTTTTCTGTGTCCTAGTTTCACCATGCCCTGAGGAAGACCCCCAAGGCTGAAACCTTATTTCTAATTTTTATAAATGACTTTTTCTTCCTTTTTTGTCATTCCAGATGACACCAATTTTGAACAGGGGAGTTTCCGTTGGATAGACACTTCCTGAACAAAGGAAGAATTTTATTCCAGTAGTTAAATAGTCACTAATTTGTTGACACTTCCCTAGTTTTCTTTTGTATTTTCCTTTCTTGCTAGGCTCAGTGTGTGGCTTGTCTCAAGTCTTAAGTGGCTTGTATAGATGTCTTTCAGAATGTGTTGTACTCGGATATCTGCCCCTAGAAACTTCCAGGGTACTGCTCAAGTCTTGATCAATGCTGTGCAGGAGGTGAGCACTTCCATCCTTAGTTCAGAAATCAGATGACCAAGGCAAGCTTAAATAAGGCCAGAGTCTTGGTGTCTCTGTCTTATACTGCAGTGATTGGTTTGTTAGTGGTCTTTCAGTCAGAAAGTATGAGCACCCTTTCTGCCCGCTGGATAAATTGGGTATTTGGAAAACGAAGCTTGTTCCTCCATCTGTGTGACTTTCAGTGCTTTTTAAAGTTGCCTATGCAGTCTGATTGTAGTGAGAAGTAAGGTGAGATTTAATTATTCTAACTATTAATATTAAACTATGGCTGATAAATGTTCTTGTGCAGGAAATTGCTTTGGATATTTTGTGGCAGAGTCTTAGTCTCATGAGAAATTGAGAGGCTGAAACATCCGGGATTTCTAAATCTGTGCTACAACATTTGAAATAAACCCCACTGTCTTCAGAATCTGTTGACAGGCAAAAGGTCTAGAAATTTTGAATCTGTGGTAGACCATTCTCTCATTTCTTATGAAGAAGTTGAGAATAAATACAAACTTGCAATTGTCCAAAGACACAGGCATAGCTGTGCGGATAACTTGCTTACCATAACCAAACTTTATTTATACTTTGAGTGAGATAATTACGTGTAACTTAAGACTCCAAACATACTTTGACATACATTTATGAAAGATTTTATTTTCTTCTTATGTAGTATTAAGTTTGGAAACACTATAATATATACAGTAAAACTGCTTTTGTGTAACGCCTTTCTGAAATAAGAGAAATAATTAATTTAGAAGTATCAGTGTTGCTGACTGGAAAACAAAGTTGGACTGCAACTGTGGGGTTTTAAAGTTGTACATAGAGAGACCCTGTTTCGCTGTAATTATATAACGTGTACTTTAAATATCTATAATAAAACTAGTCCTATAAAACACTGTAAATTAATCGCTAACAAACTGTGAGCTAGTAACTTAATATCATAGACCATTTTAAGTAGTATATGTCTTCGAAGATCTAGAACTTCTGACTGTGAATTTTGTGTTTTCCATATTCTTTGATCTTTTTCCTGAGAGGTCTGTTTCCAAATACTGAAGACTTCAGTAACTGTCATGATTTGAGTTGCTAGAACGTCACTTGATGAATACTTATTAAAATATCTCTTTTTTTTTTCTTTTTTTTCCCCCTGTCTTCATAAACTTTTTTTCCCCAAGTATCTGCCAATTTTATGAATTTTTTTCTTTAATGTATGCTGTACATGGTCTCTGGTGCTTGATGTGCAGTTAGTCTCAGGTTATGTTGTTGTGGCATAGGTCGCATTGGCTGTGTGAGGTAGCCCACCTAGGGAAGTGAAATTCTGGGGGAAAAACACTTGCCCACTACCTACCTTTTCCTTCTTTGGCTATAACTGGCCCTACTGAAAGGAAACTTCCCAAACTGGAATTTTTAGAATTGCATGGCTCATGATTGTAGTATTGTAGTGACTCTAGAAACATGCATGGATTTTCCAGTTCAGTTCTAGTCTTTTTAAGGAACTACTGGCTTCAGGTGACTATTTCTGACTACCAGCTGATGATCCTTTCAGAAATTAAGGTATGCATCTTTCCAAAAACATTGACTAACAGTTTTTGTGTAGGCAATACTTCAGTGGGGCTGTGCCCTGGTGAAAGGCAGCAAGGGCAGACTCCTTTGTAAGATTTATTAAGCAATGTGCAAAAATTGCTGCCACAATTACAAGCTGAAATACAGAATAAGACAGTGTAAAAGCCCAAACCAACATGAACTGATGATGCATCCTATAAAAGTGTCTTGTGCATTGCGCAGAATGTCAAGCTGTCCTCTGGGGAGAATGACTTCCACTGGGGCTAGAGGCCCGTGGGTGAAAGCTGGCCTGCCAGCTCTCTGTATACTTCTAGCAGATATTTATAGCATGCTTAGAAATGTAAATAGAGGGCATATGAAAACGCTGAGTATAAAACATTATCAAAGATGACATGAATCCTGGTGCTTAATGAATCTAAGCAATCAGCTTTACAACTTTTTTTTTTTTCTTTTTAAAGTGTATTTTATTATCTGCGTAGATCTCTAATAAGTGGGAAAGAACTCGAAATGTTGCCTCAAGCTATCGTGGCAGATCTGGACTGATGCAGCCGAGTAAGCACAAGAAGGTTTAGAGGTAAGGGATGGGGTTTTTCATGGGCTTTGCATTTTATTCAGAAACATACCCGAAGGCATCACTGACTGTAAGGCTTAGAGGGGTCATTAGACTGTATTATCTGATCCCTCTGTTACTGGGACCATATAAAAGCATCTAGTTCCTTCATTTTTAGATAGACAGAGAGGTCTGAAACTTAGATGTCAGGATCACCCAGTCCTTCTCCACATTGCTTAGAGGGATGGGGATCTGGCTTTGCCCCACTATAGAAAATGTCAAGTACTATTGTACATTGTGTTATTAGGTTTTTCTTCTGGCCATTACTGGTTGGGACGACTTTGGCGACAGATTTTACTCAAAGCAGTAGAAAAATGGTGGTAACACAAAAGAGAGGTTTAAATCAAAGGGGAAACCTTGTCCAAACTTCAGGAAAAAGCTGTTGGCACTGTGCCTTACTGCCTGGCCAAAGAGTCTCCATGAGGAAGACAGAGAATCCCAATTTCTTGAGATGCTGATAAGCAGATTGGACAGTGTATGGCCAGGAGCAATACTGTAGTTGTAGGAAATACCCTGAACAACCTTGTCTGAGCCCAGAAACCTTAAGAGGCTGCACAGGGGGAAGCAATCCACGTTTATGAACTGACAAGGTGATTTGTTGCCTGCTGAACCAGTGAGCCATGCTTAAGCAAGATGATGTCTGCTGGCCACATTGGCTCTCTTGACTGGACTAGTGGGGTCAGGGAGAATGCATGTTTGCTTTGTAACCAACTCTCAAGTTAGGGTAATAAGTGGAGGGGGTGAGCATAAATGGTGTTAGGAAAGAGCCTAATTCCCATGTTGAAGTAAAGGAGTGACAGAGCTCGTCAGGATCCTGTGGCACAGACTTAATTTTCCTAATGAGCTCTTAGATGTTAGAGCCATCTAATGGCACAACAGGTCTGTGCTGTATGTAGTCAGCCCTTTCTCTCTAGTGCTGTGGTACAGTAACAGGTGGATTTAGGTTTTTCCTTGCTGTGTGTCAGGCATGTTTTGGGGGTCCTGTTCACAGAGTTGGAGCCCTTCCCTGGGGATGAAGCCCTGGGTTTCCCTTCACTGGGAGAAGAAGGGGAATCACTGACAGCAAAAGCAATAGTTGAAACACTGGGGTGGGCCCGATGGCCAGGAAGCAAAGCCAGGTGCTGCATGTACAGGTAAAGCTATAAAACATGATTTCCAGAACACTTTCTTCCTTTCAATCCATCATATTCCTGGTGGCTGCAATTACAGAGCTCTTAACTGCTGAAAGATCCAGTTTCTTGTTAAACTGAGTCAGTGGTCTCAAAACTCCTAATCCCCCCAGGGTTAGAGCATGTGCTGAGGATTTATCAGCTATGGGAAGGAAATGTTTGATCTAATGGCCTTGTTTGATGCCAGCAGCTGGCAAATTGTAGGTGACTTGTCAGGCCCAGATGGTCCCCTGGGGTCTCCATCCATGTCCCCCCAGTCAGGAGCAAGGAGCTCTGCTTTGGCTCTGGCACCAGGCTGGGGCTGCGCTGTGGTGGCCCCTGTGCCCAGCCTGGTTCCCTGCCATGCCTGAATATCCTGGGTTGGCATCAGGGCAGACTGGTCACCCTGCCGCCACCAGTGCTGCTGGTGGTTCTGACTGTCCCACCCTGCACTGCTGCCCCTGTCAGCGAGTGCCCAACCCCCCTGAGGGCAATCATCTCCTGCTCATCCTCCCCTGGGAGCAGCCCCACTCCTCCAGGATGCAGAGCTCATGCCTGGGGCCAGCCCCAGTGTGGAGTCATGGGACCAGTGGAGTGCACAGGTGGAAACTCTGGTGAGGCTGAGGGGAGTCTGTGGGTCTGTCAGTGTTAACCCACCTTCAGGGAGCAGTGGGGAGACTGGGTGTACTGGGAACTTCTCATAAAAGGAAGGTGCCATCAGACTGCTGTGGCCTCAGGAACTGGCAGCTCCCTGAGAGGGAGGAGTGGTTTGTCTCCCCGTAGGCTTCCTTTGACCACAGCAGGTGCAGTTTGCTCCCATCTACATCCCAAAGTCTTTCATATGTTTGAAAATATGGCACTTGGTGATATTTGTGATTGATCTGAGCAATGTCAGCAAAGTCTGAGATGCTGCTACAACAGGACACATCCTCAGTGGCACACACTGACACTGGGTTTGAGCCCAACCTGAACTGTGAAAAGTTGAGACTCGGGTGAAATAAGATTCAGGATGGGGAAAAGAAAATCAGTTTACTGGCTGGTGGAGAGAGGGGAGCTGCAGTGCGTGGTGGGAAAAGTACTTCCATTGAGGACTGTGGCCTTTAGGGGGAAAAAAGTGGGGATTTGGGCACCTGAGCTACTGTTCTTGGGAAGTGTTGTAACATTGCAAGAGGTGTAATTCAGTATTGAACTGACTCTTTAGCAAATTGCTGTGCTTCACTAGAACATACTGAAATGTTTAAACTTGCATCAAACTGATGGGAAACAAAATGCTTCCTTCCCTGTTGCCCTCCATGCACATGGAAATCTTCAATTTGGCTGCAGTTGCTGTGTGTGGGGAGGTAGAAAAATTGCTTTCTAATGTAAGATTCCTAAGCTGTCAAATTGTTATAGTCAAATACCTAAACTATGGCAAAGGAAACGGAGGATAGATCTCTGTATCTGTTTGGATAATCTCAGTAAGAAGAGTGGAGTTTGCTTTGAAGATAGAAGGGAAGATGTTTGGGCCCCTGGCCAAAAATAATAGAAAAGTTCATATTTTTCCAGATTTCTGAAAAATGAAAAATTTCATGCTTCTGCTTCAATTTGTTTTTGTTGCTATTCATCACTAAAGCAAAATGTGCTATTTATTGCCTAAGAGTGTTTTTCCTACCAACATAGCATAATGTCTCTACCAAAAAGTTTAGTGTCTGTGTGTTAAAAATGCATATGAGGATTTACTTTTTGTTCCTCTAGTGAATGCTGCTGTTGTTCTTATCTGAAAAACTGCTTTTTGCATTGACGGAAATGGTGAAAAATGACCCATTTCAGATTATTTACACAAACTAGCTTTAGTTCCACACTTCACTTACAAACATAGATCACAGTGCCACAGTATTTAAGCTCAGACTTAACTTTACACTTGTGAATAGCTTTATTGACTTCAGTGGAGCTACTCGTGTAGGAAGCTTGGTGTGTCATTACGTGTTTAGCAGATTGGGTTACAGAAAGGTAGAGTGGTTTTGCCTGGAAAGCTCTGTGCTGGCTGTGAACTCACAGCTTGGATCTCCAACAGTCTTCCTTTATAATCTTAAATTAATTACTCTGTGTGACTTGGTTCCTGTTTCTGACTTGGTTCCCAGTTTCTTCTTCCACCTTTCTGGTCTTTTAGCTCTTCTGATCATGATTTCTTTAAGATGGGAATTTTCTCCGTGGCTAATACCTGACACTTCAGGTATTAAGTGTGTGTAGATGCACCAGTATGAAAGGGTGGTCTGTGTATCACTGGTCTATTCCATCTCCTTTCCATGAGGAGTATGTGTGTGTGTCTCAGCTTTGAAGAGCTGGTGAGGGTTATTAGTACACATGGACTCATTCCCTCTTTCAGGTACAAATATGATGCAATGTCTGGTGCGGTGGAACCCTGCTCCCTTCTGAAACACAGATAGGCTTTTAATTTCCCCTCTGTGAATGTCATTAATGGAGCTTTGGTTTTGTTTTTATTAATTACCAAATTTAGAAAATTAAAGACTTAATAAAATTACAAATCTAGGTCAAATTGAGCTTGAAATACTGAAGAGCTTCTGTAAGGCATTCATCCACATTATTAATCCAACAAATGTCTTCCTTCAGTAAGCAATTCTGTTTCTTGTTTTTCACCCTCATCCACAATAAGCACCTACATTTGTTTCTTCTTTTTCTTCTAGCCTAAAGATAATCCATTAAAGTATCTCTCCCTCCCCTGTTTTTTGATCCACCTCTCCACCTCCTAACACCCCCTAAAAAACACCATCAATATTTCATAAACTTACAGTGACAAATGTATTTTAATGTGGTCCACAGAGAACCTGAGATTGATTGGCCTCTCAGAAATATGACACGTTTCAAAGCAGGATATTCATGGAGTGTTTTAGTGCCTACATTAGTCAGAGAGAAGCAGCGCTTAAATTTATCATAGTTATGGCTTTCTCGGTATCCATTTTCTTTTAGCCGCTGACAGCAAGTATCTGAATGGTCCCTATTGATTGGCTTTGTGGTTTTGTCTTTAAAATGCATTGGCTGTGGGGGTTTTCAGATCAAATTAAGCCTTGGCTTCCTGGAGTTTGTGCATATCTACAGCGCAAGTGCGGACAAAGCTGGCTTCATTCATGCTGCTTTTCATTCACAAGGGCATGCGTATACGGGAAGGGAAAACCAAAATCTCCGCTGATATTGTGGGTGAACTAAGCTCTCTTCTTTGAAAGCAAACATTTCAGAATCCCAGAAGGATGCAGCAAGGAAGGATGGGGGACAGGAAGCACCTACTGCCACTGCTTGGGTGCGAATGTACGGGAGTGCGTGGTCTGGGGGACAAGCACTGGGGCTTGGGAGAAAGCTGAGATGTCTTCACATCTTCAGCGCTGCTCTGAACCCCTAATCACAATGAGTGTTATCTGATGGGCTCCGCAAATAGTCTGTTCTGTTCTTGTCTCTGAACAGGAGACTTGTCATTTGATATCCTGTCTGCAGTGTTAACATTCTTCATGCAGACAATCGCAGTACCATAGAGAGGTGTGAGTGAATTTTCAGTGTGGTGACCAAATTTTAGAATTACAAAGATGGTTTTCATGCCAAAATATGTTATTAAATTATTGGAAATGTGGAGCCAAACAAAATACTTTGTTTATGCAGTTTTAATTTAGCTTCAGTGAGTGAAATCCTTCTGTTGTGTAATAGATCTAGAGAGTTTTAAAAGTCATAGACTATTTCTGCCTCCCTTTCTTCCCCCCCACCCCCCACCCCATTCCGAATGTATTGATCATAATTCTGAAAAGCTTTGAATAACTCAAAGATGAGTTATATGAATCTGCATTGGTAAATACACAACTGCTTACTAATACCCTTTTTCTTGATATGAATTACAAGGCTGGGGCAGAACAAATGTGCATGATGAACTGCACTCTTTAATTTACAGAATACTCCTTCAGGCATCTTGTTGGATGAGGTACTTTGTGTGCTTGAACCATTTAAAATTACTACTTTCTCTACGCCTACCCCCCCACCCCCAAGAGAGTTTATCAGTGTCATCAATCTAATATTCCTCATGAGTGTAAACCCCATTTTTTTTAAAGCAAGCAAAATAAATTAGCTCTTTGGTTATGCCTCAGCACGTGGTTTAACTTGGCTTCAGATTTTAGTCCAATCTCTTGAACAGCTCTGTTGTAACGTGGGAGTTTCAGCGGTGACTGGATGTGGGTGGAAAATCAGAACAACTGGATTTCTTAAGATGGCAGAGAGACGGCTTTTTCAAAGTTCATAGGTTTATGGAGTTTGAGGTCAAGTGGGATCTCTAGATTGTCCCTCTGACTTGCTGGATATCATAGACTGTGGCATTGTGCCTGATTACGGCAGTGTTGATCCCAATAACTTTTGTGCTTAACTACAGTGTAACTTGTCTGTCTGAAATAGTAATCCAGATATTCCAGAAAGCATGGGTTTTTTTATTAGAATACGGCAAAAACTGGAGAATACCCCCAATGTAAACAAAATTTTAAAATAAATAGAATAAAAAAATGCGCCTGGTTTTTAATTTAAATCAGCCCGATTTCAGTTTCCAGCCATTAGTTTTTGTTATGCCTCTCTCTGATAGATTAATGAGCCATTTAATACCCTTTGTTTTCTCCCCATGAAGTTACTTATACACTAATCAAATTACCTCTCAGTCTTTGTTGATAGACTAAATAGATTAAGCTCTTTCAGCTCTCATTGAGATCTCAGTTATTCCCTTCCCCAAGTTGCTCAGATTCTATGCACTCTTCGGAAAGTTGTGACACCTTTTATTGGTCTCACCAATGTCATAAATAAAAGTGTAATCACTTCATCAATCCTGCTTACTACTCCTGTTGTTTATACCTCTAAAACCAATATTAGCTGGTTCTGTCACAACATTGTGCTGGGAGCTTATGCTGAGTTGCTAGTTCAGTAAATCTTTTTCACAGTAATTTATTTGCAGGGTAGAGGTTCTCCTGTAGCACAGAAGGATGACATGTCTTTCATTTTACAGAATTTTCACTTCTGGGTTGCTTCAGGAGCATCTCTTGCTTTCTGTGAACTACAACAGCCTCTCATATCTACATGTGAGGTTTACACCATCATGACCACTGACCGCTTCTTGGGACTCAGCCCAGGAGATATCAAAAGCATCTGGAGAAGTATATAGATGTGCTCTCCCTGGACTTGACAGATATCAACACCATCCCTAGAGTTCCCAGAACTACTGCGAGTTAGTAGAGGATGATACTCTCACCTATTTCTGCACTATGATACGGTCTATTTGGTTTGAAAAAAAAGCCCAAAACAAACCGACAACACCACTACAACACAACATCAAACCAAACCCAAAAACCTCTGAGGTCTGTTAGTATGTAGACGGGATGCACTGTGACCAGCACCCTGCACTGGGGCTGATATGGACTGTCCTTTGTCCATCAGACTTTGGCTTGGCTCAAGGAGAGTTTGGTGGGGAGAGCTGTGTTTTGTGCAGTTAAATTACTTATATACACTTCACTTAGTATTGAAAGAAAGAAAAAGAAAGAGTAAGTCTGAGTTGCAGTAATGCTGAATATGACAGTTAAGCTTCCCTCTAAAAGGAATCCATGCCGAGACTAACATATGCTTTCATCCTCCAGGACAGACTATTCTGTTAGTCTCTTTTTAAATAAATGATTAGAGCTGGCTGGGAGGATCTGCAAGGAGGCTTCTGCAGACAGTCTCGCAGGCTCCGAGAGACTCTGCAGTTGGTCTGTGATTTGTTCCTCTATTTACTCTTTACAAATTATTTTTATTTGTATTGGGGATTCAAGCAGAAATCTTAATTAGGATGAAAATTATTGTGTGAAGAGAGATGCAACCACAGACACCAATTTAAGACCAAATAGTCAGTTGACAAGTGATTTTTAGCATCTAATTTCTCATGCTTTGAGGATGTCTAATGGTGTGGTTTTCGATGGACAGTAGGTGTGTGGTGATCTCTGACAGCTGCACTCTCAAGGAAGTCTCCGATTGGACCCACCCCATCTATTCTCAGGAACAGAAGTATTCAAAATGTCTTACTTCACTGCTGACTTCTATCTCTTCTGGAAAAGATTAAAATAGGATTTTGTTGATGAGGGGTCTAAGGTGGCTCTGGTACATAACAAGACATGTTTTTATGTGACAGAAGTGTCTATTCATGGACAGACACGAGTGGTTTCCGCTCCTCAGTCACTGGTTGTGATTCTCCTGCTGATGAGGTTCCAGTCACATACAGCACTAGGAGTCAGTAACGAAAGCGGTTTCCAAAAGTTAAGTGACCTGCGAGGGATTGCTCTGAATCATCCATGAATCCTTGTAAAATAAGAGCTGAGGTAATAAGAGGAGATGTCCACAGGTATATCAATGTCAGTGGCAGGTGGGGCCACATTTGGATTTCCCCCCTCCCAGTTATTCAACTTGGCCAATAGATTACTACAAATATCCAATACTTCCCTTTTGTGGAAATTCCATCAATTTCCCTGGAAAAAAAATCTGTTTTAGAAGAAAAACTGTGGCAAAGAATTGGGCTGTAACCCAAATGTTTTACTTGAGTTGGCTGGGAAGAATAACTGTCTGACTGGTGAGGCATTCTGGGTTTGTGAGCTGTGTCTAGCATTGATGAGAGCTGGTGGAAGATGCATGGAGGAGAGACAGGCATCAGACCCCACTGCTTTGGTGGGGAATTCTTTTCCAAGTATTGCATGGCATGTCTGATTGAAATCATGTGTGTCCTTACAGGTAGACTGATGCTAGTTTTCTTTTCACTCTGTATTTAGTTTTTTGTAAGGTAACCAAGTAGCCCTTTTCATATAGGAGTCTTCATCAGAAGAAAAACCATGCAGTAGCTGGTCTGAGGATCTAGCCTGTCACCAAGCGACTCCAGGCTGAGAATTTGCACAAGATGGCCAGGGTACATTTGCACAAGAAACTAATTTTAAAACCTACTTGACTGGCTAAAATTTGTACCAGGATGCTTATTTTTTTGTCAAGTGTTGAAAGTGTGTAAGTTGATGTGGCCACTCTGAAAAGAATTGCTTTTGTAAATAGAGTTCTCCCAAATTTCTATTTTGTGATTGGAAAAAAAAAAAAATTTGATTGTAAATTCTTGGTCAACAGTCCCTACCAACTTATAAATAGAATAAGTTGGCTGAGAAAAATATTGATCTGCATTTCTCTTCTTTAACTATCAAAACTTTATCTGATAAATCTTGGGTTTGATGCTGCTCCCATAAATATTTTTTGCATAGATAGAAAAGTGTTAAGGAAGATTAGATAGTTTTTGCTTATTGCTGGCCAGGCCAAGCTTTACTTACACATTTGGCAGCTGCTTTGTCTCTCATTTGTATGCTCTTTACAATCTGTAGAGCACAGAGGAGTGGATTTAAAGAGATAGCTTGTTAATAAATATAGGAAAACAAAAGCTTTCTGGCAGCAGCTTAAACTTGCATAAGAATGGTGGTGGATTTTTTTTAATTTTTTTTTTTTTTGAAAAGCAGTGCTGTTAAAGGGGAAAAGTGAACTAAATTAAAATAACACTTAAATGTAGTATCTTTGGGGGAGACTGGGAAGAATTTCACATAGGAATACCCAGTAATCTCAAACATTAAGCCATCTTTTTAGTACAGGCATGTTTTCTGTTAAACCTCTCTTGTGAACGATTAAATAATTGCCCTCATGCAACAAAAACATCAGACACATACAAGTTCATTAAAACCGATGCAGATTTTTTTCCATTTCTCATTTGCAAGGCAGTTGTATTTTCTTGCAGTGCCATTTGCCACAGATAGTATGTCGATAAAGCGTGTTCACATACAGAGATGGATTTGTGATGATCAGGGAGGAGAAATAAGAAAGGAAGAAGGAAGATTTCTGTATGTAGAAAAGCAGCAAAACCTGTTTGTATCCATCACATTAGGGAGCTTGATTACATAGAGGGGTGAAGCTCTTGGGGTACTGCAGTAAGGCTGTGAATAGATTTGGGAGTGTTAGCCTTTTGATGAACTAATAGGTTTGAGTACTTCTGAAAATAACTGTCAAGAAAGCTGATGCTTCTTTAAATATTTCATCCAGACAAAATACTCTGTGACCCAACAGAAAATTTATTCTTGGTTTGATGTCTGGATGCAGGCCATGACACTGTGCTGCAGAACACAAGAGGGGTTGAGCTGCAGTTCTTGTCTCCATCCAGGATTCACACACTCTGCTTTAGGTAGCTAATGTGAAACTCACTGCAGCCGGTAGAAACCCCGACCATCCCATCAGTCTTGCTTAGTGCCAGAGCTGTACTGGTGTCAGAACTGGGAACCTGAGCTACAGGTAGGACCACATATAAGTAGGTCAGCATACAGGAACTTTCTTAGAGAAAAGATACAGGAAGATTTTTGCTTCCTGTTTTGATTTAATGAAAAATCCTGTTTCTCTTCTTTGCCAAGCGTTGTGCCTCCCCTCTCCCCACAGTGTGGTATTTTGTGTATTTTGTACTTTTATGTGGTGTTTTTTGTGTTGTTTTTGTTTTGTTTGTTTGTTTTGGAGTGGGGGGGGGTGGAAGGTACAAACCCTCTCTGACAGTGGTGAATATGTTTCATATGGTGTCATGGCATAGACAGGAGGACTCTTCGCTGGGTCAGAAACTGGCTGGATGGCCGAGCCCAGAGGGTGCTGGTGAGCAGAGTCAAATCCAGTTGGCAACCAGTCACAAGCGGTGTCCCTCAGGGCTCAGCTTTGGGACCCGTCTTGTTTAATGTATTCATCAATGACCTGGATGAGGGAATTGAATGTACCCTCAGTAAATTTGCAGATGACACAAAATGAAGCGCAAGTGTTGATCTGCTTGAGGGTAGGAAGGCTCTGCAGCAGGATCTGGACAGGCTGGAGAGATGGGCTGGGCTCAACTGTATGGAGTTTAACAAAGCCAAGTGCCGGGTCATGCACTTCGGTCACAACAACCCCCAGCAACGCTACAGGCTTGGGGAGGAGTGGCTGGAGAGCTGCCTGGGGAAAAGGACCTGGGGGTGTTGGTCCATAGCCATCTGAACATGAGCCAGCAGTGTGCCCAGGTGGCCAAGAAGGCCAATGGCATCCTGGCCTGGATCAGAAACGGTGTGACCAGTAGGAGTAGGGAGGTGATCGTACCCCTGTACTCGGCACTTGTGAGACCACACCTTGAGTACTGTGTCCAGTTTTGGTCACCACAGCACAGGAGGGACATGGAGGTGCTGGAGTGAGTGCAGAGGAGGGCAGCAAAGCTGGTGAAAGGGCTGGAAAGCATGGCCTGTGAGGAGCCGCTGAGGGAACTGGGTTTGTTAGTCTGGAGAAGAGGAGGCTGAGAGGAGACCTTATTGCCCTCTACAGCTACCTAAAAGGAGGTTGTAGAGAGGCTGGTGTTGGTCTCTTCTCTCAAATTAGTAATGATAGGACGAGGGGGAATGGACTAAAGTTGTGTCAGGGGAAGTTTAGATTAGATATTAGGAGGAAATTCTTCCCTGAGAGGGTGGTCAGGCACTGGAACAGGCTGCCCAGGGAGGTGGTGGAGTCACCATCCCTGGAGGTGTTTAAAGAACGATTAGATGTGGAGCTTGAGGATATGGTGTAGTGGTTGAGAAATGCTAGGACAAAGGTTGGACTTGATGACTCTGGAGGTCCTTTCCAACCATAATGAAATAATGATTCTATGTTTAAGGCCAGGTTAAATGGGGCTTTGTCAACCTGGTGTAGTAGAAGGTGTCCCTGCCCATAGCAGGGGGGATGCAACTAGATGATCTCTAAGATTCCTTCCAATCCAAGCCATTCTATGATTCTGTGTTTGTTCCTGGCAGCAGGAGCACGCATTTGGCTGGTGGAGCACAAAAGATGCAGTGCTTCACAAGCATTTCCTCCTCTGTTGCCTTTGGATTTAATTCTGATTCGTACATTTCTTTGTTTCTGAATGCAAACTTTCAAGCCCCTTTTTTTACGGTCTAATTGAAGGCACGTGTACAGTAATATGTAGTTTTCCACTAACTTCAACAGACTCCGTGGCATAATTCATGCACTAGGGTCGAAGTAGGCAGACTGTACGCACTGGGTGTAGGGCAAAATGGTTGACGTGGAGCTGTTTCAGGAAACTTTGCATCGTTGACACATTAGCTGGGAGTGTACTGATGTAGACAAGTCCAGTGCGGCACAACTTTTTGCAGACTGATTCAGAGTATTTGAGATACTGAGGCATTACAACCAGTAAAAAACAATCTCAAACTCCTAAACCTGTTAAATCACTTTCTAAGAAGTTACATCACTGCTAGAAACGCTGCTATTGTGGTTTCTTGCCTTCTTCCAGTCTGTGGTGTTTAGTGCAAGGCAGGTTTTATCATGAAAGGTGACACTTTCTTTCTGATGTAGTTGGGGGTAAAGAACTGCAGTTTTGATCAGAGGTCCCACAGTTGAATGTTTTCTGTCAGTTGCTCCACCTGGAACCTTCTCCAGCATTTATGCTCAGACCATCATTGCTATGGTGCTGCCAGTAGTGAATTAACCATCAGTTCAAAATTTTCAGTATTAGAAAGTGTGATTAATTCCTGCCTAGGTTTTTGTTGTTGTTACCTGTGAAAATATGAAATAGGTTTTAAATAGCAGCGGATACTGTAAATGCCCAGGGAATAATGAGCAGCTAACACTGCCAGCCTGCACTCTGGGGGGGTCATTTTGTGAGCTAAAGATTTGTGTGTGATGTGATGCTTGAATGTTTTCAGGTTGCATGTCTATAAAGCTTTATTCCTAAATATACATCCCTGCACTTTTTTTTTCTCAAGAAAACATAGTATCGTTACACTAAGACTGATCCCTTTACCACCAAAGCCTCTACAAAATATAGATACTACTTTAAAAAAAAAGTAAAAAAGTTGTTAATTCCTAATATCTGTTACTTACAAGGTGTGAAAAGGTTCTTATTCACGTAACAGATGAAGTGATGATAATTGGGATGCTCTTCCAGATGTCAATGTTTCTCTCTTTGCAAGAAACTTGGTTCAGGGAATGTGTGGAGTCAGGAGAAGAGAAATAGGTTGGAGTGGTTGGAATCTGCATGCGCTTGTGTGCATGTGTGGTTGTTCTCTCCCATGTCAGGCATTCGGTGGGTAAGAAAGCATGACAGAGATGTATTAAATGTCAGTCATCCCCAGAGCCTCCAACAGTGAACATGGATTAAACAAGAAGCCGTGGAAGAGGAAAAGAAATCCTTGTGCAGGCTTTAATAATTTATAAACGTTGCATCTATTCCACTATTCTCTGCATTTAGAAACAAGGCCCAAACTATGCCTGCAAGCAGAACTTTCCCTTTGCAGTAGAAGGGATTGAATTCATTATGGCTAAATTCTGATTAAATGCATTATTTATTTATTTTTACTTTCTTTTTTTTTTTTTTTTTTCTTTTGAGTCATCTTGCATATATGGATGGACCAAAGAGAGAATCTTATGTCCAAACTATTCTATATTTAAAGGCTTTCATAAAATTGAAATCTAGATGGAATCTGCCCTGAAACCAAAATGATGGCAACTTGCATATCTTCAGTGTTCTGTAGCTTTGCCAGTTTTCATTTTAATATATGGACCGAACTATAATTATGTATTATTAGTAAACTCTGTGGTGTCTAATGTACTTCTGAGACAATGTCCAGGATGAGAGAGAGACAGATTAGGATTAATTTTCTGAGGTCAGTGGGATTAAGTGATGTTGGAAGAGTGTGAAAGGAGCGTTTGTTCTCCCCCCTCACTATCTGATGCGGCACAAGTGTCTTTTACTTTTGGATCTGGAACACAGAGAGTTCAGTCTGGTAGTGTTTTTGATCTTAATGGCAAACAGCTTTGCAGTGCTATTGATGTTCCCTCTAAGAACTCCAGGTAACTTCTGAGCTGAGTAATTGGACTGAAATGAATCCTATTCATCTCCTGATTCATCAGCAGGCACTCAGGAAGCGTCAGTGAAGGTAGTGGAGTAAAGACAAGGCTGACAATTGCCTTCTCTGGCTTCCAGAGACAGGCCAGTATCATGTGAGCTGTGTCTTTTACAGATCCACACCAAAGCATCTTCCTTTCCCTCTCTGCATCCTTGTGTTTGTCTAATGCCCTCCTTTCCTGCAGGGCAGGGAACTACAACGGCCAAGCCTTTGTGGGTTGTGTCTGTAGTTTCAATAATGTAGGATCAGAAGCAGGCCAGCATCCATCCAAACAAATGGAAGCGTGTTCAGGTTACAGCGTTGGATGCATAGCTCAGTGGTGGAGCTGTTCATCCAGCTTTACATCATTTTTTGTTTGGTTGTTTTTTAGGCTATGGATCTACCTGCTGCCTTTTACCTTTCTGAGGCAGCATGTCCTGAAGTGGAAGGATGCCCGTGATAGTCGTTCAGCTGGCTATCTGGATTTTTTTATCTTGTCAGTCAGCTAGCTCTTAATTGCAGCTTATAAAATAATACTATTGCTCTTCGGCATTTAACTGCTGCTATGATGTGGATCATGAAAACAGTTCACTTTAACTGCTCAGCAGTGGAAACTCCTTACAAAGTAAACCGGCTTTGATGTGCTGGGGTTTATGACCAGGAATGTTCCAGCCTGTCCAGGTAGCTGCCTGTCTTATCAAGAGATCTCTCTGAAACCTTAAGGTAAATGTCACAATTTTGGGGTAGTGTAGTGTAGCCCCTTTATATTTTAGGTGTGATTGTGTAAATTGCTTTAAGATGAGTAGTTATCTGCAGTTCCATTACTATAGTTGTCAAGTTCATTCAGGACCTCGAAAACTAGGGAGCGCAACACCTCTAAACCTGCAGTAAGACCCTTCATTTCCACTTGAGCAAAGCTCTGACACCAACCAAGAGGAGTCACTTGAGTCACTTGCTCTGAAGGTGTTTCTGCCTTGCTACTGGGCTGCCCTCAGATCTAAAATCTGATTATATGAAAGGTATTATAACGGTTTGTTGGGGTTTTTTTTTCTGTTAATCTCTGTTATATCAAAGAAGTTTGGAAAGAACATGAAATTGTATTTAGAGATGGATAATGATTCACTGATAAGCAATTGCTGTCAGGACTGTGGGGTCAGATTCAGGTCACTGTTAATGTAGTTCAAAAGGGAATGGATACTTTTTATTCTCATTTAATCAAACAGTCCCTGGGGAGACACAGAAGGGGAGTCGGGAAGTGAGGATCAGCTAAAAAGATGTAGGATTTTGAAGTTACAGAATCATTTTGTTCTTTCTGAGCATGCTAGTCTTTCTCATATTCTTGTTTTCTTATAAATAAAAATAGAAAGCATCTCAGAAGGGTATATCAGGCTGCTCATCCAGTTAAGCTGTTAAATTTCATTCAGGTCCTGCTGGTGAGACATTTCCAAACATCACTGCTGGCTCATGGTGACTTTTCAATTGAAAACAGTTGTGGTTCCTCATTTCCTGCTTTGACTTTTCTTCCATGGCTTTTCACTCTGACTCCTTTTTGTGATATTTGTGCCCAGTTTGTCCTCTGCTTCTGGAAGAGCTTTGGAAGAAAACAGATGCAAGGATGCAAGTTGATAGATAGATCCTGCTAACTGCTGTGTTGTTAGGCTCCCCACATAGTGCATGAGCTCAATTCTAACAAGTGTGATGCCATTTGGATCTTTTGTGATTCTCAAAGTATCAGTGTCTCCAAATATTCCTGTCCTGGAAAAACATATGAATGAATATGAGTTAGGACTTCCTCAGTCACTTTCCCCTTTCTCTTCCCCAGTGTATGGAATCTTCTACCCCAGTGCTGTTTGCCACCCACCCTATCCCCTTCAGACCCCACAAGCCATACATCTCTAAGCTCCCTTTTAGGAGAAAGGACAGAAGGAGCAATGTTGGAATTTGGGTGTGCAGTTCAGCTCATCCTTCTCCTTACACTGCAAGAGTATCAGATTTATGTAGATAAAATTTCTCAGGCTCTGGAAAGATGATCAGAATTGGGGCTGAGGGGTGTGGAGTGGGGCTTCATTGGACCACCCAGACCAGTGTGGAGCAGGCCACAATAGCACTATTCCGGCTGGCCAGTAGCAGGGGTATTGTTCATCATCGTGATGCTGTTGTGGTATTGGTAAGTCACCCCATCAGTAATGCTTAGCACCTCATCAGGTCAGCCTTGTGAAACGGAACATTTCTGGTTGCACACTGGTACAGGTGGTGCTCTCCTGCTGCAGAGTACATTACGGGAATTGCAGGGATCCCAGGTAGGCTTCAATGTAGAAAGAGCACTGGGATTTATAAAAGGATTTAATATATTACTTTGTGAATCTGATCCTGAAGGTGAGGAATTGATGGAGTTGGTTATGACTATGCCTGGCAAAAGCTTTGTTTCTCTTTCTGTACTTCTGTAAGTCTGCTTCCCATCTTGCTGCTGTAGTTCCATTGCTATACCTCAGCTGGAGGGGCTTTGGCAGTTGTGGTGAATTGCAGGGCTGCCAAGTGTATGCCAAATGGCCACTAAGCATTAGGACAAAATTGCCAAACTCTTTGGTCTTGCTTTTGTGATCTATTCTAATCTGCGGGTCTAACTCAAAACTCAGCAGTAGAAAATAGTATGGCAGGTCACAAAGTTACTCATTTTTCTGTTAGCGCTTACTGGGAAAGAACTGTCCATATTGGATGACCAGCCTGACATGGTCTTTGCACTATTTGAGACTTGGATAAACTTCCACCTCCTTTTGCTACCTGTGTGTCAACACTGAACTAAATGATTGCTTTTCCTTGAAACCTGTCAAATCAGTTCTGCTATCTACTACTGCGTACTGGCCTTGGTATCAAGGGGAATTATTCCTCTCCTACTGAAATGGCAGAAGGGAGCTTAGAATTGGTACGTTAACTTAAACCAAAGAAAAAGGGTGAAACTACAGGCAAAACGATTTGACAAGTTTACCTCGTCAGTCACAAAAAAGGCAGATTAGGAGAGAGCTGTGGGTGCCTTTCCCCTGTGGATATCCAGTCTTGTGCTTCCAGCTGAATATCTCCTGGGATCTTGATGTTTAGTTCAAGGTACAATTTTGTAACTTGCAACATGTCTTACTAAAATATATATTGTGCCTTTATGAATATTTAAAACCAAGCACTTAGTAAAGCTTTCATAATAGCCTCTAGTAAGCTTTTATGAACCATTAACAATGGTATGATGAACTAATTTGTGTGGTTTCTATGCAAAGCCAAAGAATGGAAGATGGGAGGGTGCAGAATCCTTGTGGGATAAGAAAAGAATTAATCGATTATTAATTGCCAGCAGAACTGTAATGTCTGTTTCAGCTGAACTTGATTTAGCTACCATGTAAAATAGAGAGGGAGGACCCACCCAGTAAACCTTTGCTGCTTAGCCCATCGGAAGAAAATTGGACCTTTGGGTATTTTTAGGGCCAAGCATAGTGTTAGCATTATTAGTTGGCTGTGAAAGCAGTCCCGAGGAGCTGGACTGACTCCCCTGGGGACAGACAGAACCTCCTTGCCTGGCTGGGTGCTGTTTTGAGTAGGTGCAGAACTGGAAAGAAGGCCACAGATAGTGATTTCTAACACCTCTTGCACAGGAATTTGGGAATAGGAGAAAAGATTTTTAGGGTAATATAGGACCAAAACTGGATGACATATTATTTTATTGCTTAACAAATAGATTCTCTGTAAAATATCGGGGTCAGGAAGAAATGCACATGAACCAAACCAGCTGTCCACGTTTAACAGTCTGGGTATAACATGTAGTCTATTTTCTGTATTAAAAGGGAAGAATGTTTTGGCAATTGCTTTAAAGCAATAAATATAGAAATATTTGTGTTTGTGCAAAGGAACAGATCTGTTTCTAAAATCACTGGCTCTGTGGGTGACAAAGAAGACAAATCTTACTTGCAGAACATTTGGCAACATGGTTTGTATCTTTAAACAAAACATAGACGCTGATTAATGTTTCAATAGTTAATAATGCCTAAGAACATTTAAAAAAACCCAAACAATTTACTAGAAAATCCTTTGGAAGAAAGAAAAACCTTTTGGGTTTGTTTGCTTCTACCTTGAAGCAATCCAGTTGAAGATTGTATTTAGGGCTCATTCTCTCTGAATAACTTGCAGAAGGTGAAACTCTCCTCTGAAAAGTAAATCAGCTGGGATACACTTGTAAGTCTTCCAGAAAGTCCATCTGCATCATTATTATTACAATGTAAGGAAAAAGCCAAGATGTGCAACATCAGATACCTACATCAGATCATGCTTTGACAAGCCAATGGGAATTTCAGACTGTTTATTTTCTTACACAAGTTAGTGTAAGCATTTTTTACGTTTTTTTTTTTTTTTTCCTTGTGTCCTTGAGTTCTTCAGGCTTCTGGATCAAGGTGTCTACCATCAAAGCTGTGAAGATGACAAGTGTGGGCAGGATTGTTCCTACTTCCTTCTGAAAAAAATTCTCTGACCATTTACTCTTCCTTTCCATCACATTAGCCACTTTAGATGGTCACAAACCAGTGACTGACAGTTGAACATAGAAGAGAAAATTATAGGCAACGAGCATCAGACAGCTTTTCTTTGGGTGGTTGTTAGAGGGTAGTTCTTCGCTCCTGTCTGATATGCAGCCGGTGGGTAGCAATGTGAAGGGAGGGAGGGATGGTGGAAAGGGGTAATGGACGGAAAAGAAATCTTACCTTGGCTTCACCAGTGGCAACATGAGCATATGCAATTATAAGATAGCTGGCAGATGACAGAGTTAGTTAATGTAACAAGCCCTGTAAAGCATTTAGCCACATTCTAGTGTTTAATCAGCTGTGTAAAGTGCAATATCTATCTTTCAATTTTATACCATTAAGGGAGACAAGATTTTGATTAGGTACTTAATCTGGGCAAGAGGAAAACAGGCCCAGAGCAAGCCCACAATAGGCAGCAGAAGGGACATTCGACGAAGGATTCGATAAAGGAGAAAGACAGAAATTTAACATAAAAGAGAATTAGTGCAGCTCCTTTCAATTTAGTGCACAGACTTTTATGGACTAATCAATTAGAGGCTGTGGCTGTGCTGCTGGGAAGTGGTGCCGTGTTAGAGGCTCTGCCATATTAATTCTGTTCATTACACTGAGGTCAGATGGAGTGCTTTGGAGAAGCCCCTGCTGCTGAACAGGTCATGTCGTGGGTGTCGTCCCTTTGTTCAGAGGGGTAAATGGGTAAAGCAAGCACTGAAGTAAGTTATGGGGCAGTTGTTTGGGTAGCAGTTTGCTCTGTGTGAATGCAAGCAGCTGTTTTTGCTTTCTCTGTTTCAGTCTTTCCTTTGAAAGCTGGTTTCTGAGGACACAGTCTTCCTGGAGAGAAAATGAGATCCAGTGGTAGGATGCTAGGTGGGGTTTTGGAAGGTCTGGGTGCAGTTTTCAGGTCTACTTTACTTTCCTCTGACCTTCCATAAATTGTCCCAGCTGCTAACTTGACCATTACCTCACAGGAGAACCATGAAGTTATCCACCTTACCCTGTGGAGATGAGCAATGGAAGCCCCTGTGAGTTATAGGTAACTCAGAGCTGCATACCCGTTCTCCCACACAGAGAAGATACATTCAGGTGTGCCAGAGGCACTGCTCTGTATTGCAGGTTGTATCTCATGCAGTGTCTAGGGATGGGCACCTCTGGAGGTGACAATATAGGAGACAGTTGAAGTATTGGAGGCATTTGCCATGCTTGTGCTTGGGTCAGGAGGACAACAGTGTGGACCCTCCCCACAGTAGGGAGTCTACTGTCAGAGTGAGATCTTGCATGGGGAAAGTCTTCAATTCTTCCTGAGGATGCTGCTGCCGAGCTTGGGGTAGGGATGGCAGAGATTTGTTGTTCCAGGAAGGCAACACAGGGACCTGAAAGAGTGGAGGGTTACAAAACTCTAGTAAGAATGAGGTGAAGAGAAACCTTCAGGAGGTGCACTGAAGAAGGTGGAGAGCTGGCCAGGGGAGAGGACAACTTTCAGTTTCTCTGAAGTAGGTGAGGTCTGACTGCTCTAACGGTAGAGAGGGACACTGCCAGGAACTTAATTAGGAAGGGTGCTTGGGCAAGCATCATAGAGGATACAGATTTGGGGGAAGCACTTGGATTTCTCAAGGGTCTGGAATATCTGTAGTATTTTGAGATTTGAACTGCGATACCTTAGAACAAATCCCAACAGAGGATATTTGTCTCATGGAAGCGTGGGAAGAGCAAAAGGAGTCAATTAAGGCAATGAGAAGATCAAGCACCAGGACAGCTATGACTTCCTTATAGGGATTTCCCAGTAAAGATCTCTATGTGGAGAACTTTTCATAGCGTAATATAGGGGAGGGATGAAGGAGGGGTACTTTTGGACTGAGAGTGCTTAACATGTCTCCTCCAATCATTTGGAGTTGCTTAAACTTTTTTCTTCCTAATCTGTCCTTTTCCACACAGGAGTGGTCAATCCATAATCAGCCAGTGTCCCTGTCAAAGTTTATGTTGTGGGGCTGGCCTTTGAGAAGTTCGGAGAACAAGAAGTTCTGTCTCTTCCCCCCGCCCCAGTTCTGATGGGTTGCAGTATTTAGGATTGTATCTCCTCTACTGTATATGGTCCTGAAGAGGCTAGAGGGACAAGAGTATCTTAGGAAAAACATGGTTTTTTTCAGTTGTCTTGTTTGTGGAACAGCCTCTAGAACCTGTGCCATAGTGTGCCTTGGACATTGATTTCAGACCTGAGTAAGCCTGTAGAGATGGAGAAGAGACTGCAGATAGAAAGGTTAGAAGAGAATCTTGCCTCTTCTGTACAATGCAGATTTAGAATTAGCTTTTCTTCCTCGAGTGGTTTTTTTCTTAGCACCTTTACTCTACCTTTCAGAAAGTAACGTGTGCTCTGGGGCACTCTTCTCCTACAGCCTCCTCTGAGGCTGACCCACCATACTGCAAGCCTCACAGTATGAAGCTCCTGGTGTCAAGTGGAAATTTGTCCTTGTACCATTCTGGGTATATGTATATAAACCAGTGGAACTGTTGTATGATGTGAACTGATAAATCTGTTGTCTCTAGAAGAGCTTAAAAAAGAATTACCACTTAACCTCCTGTGTCTTTGGTGTGGTATAGGGATTAGGATTTTTTAAATTATTATTTAATTTTATTTTTCTAGTGATTTCATTTTTTTTTTGGTCACCTTCCATCTAGTCTCTGTCTGCACTGGCTTGTGTTGGGCTTCTGATGGTTCCCCCTAATTCTATTAAACCACAGAATTACTTTTGTTCTAAATACAGTGGCTCCTTCAAATCCTTGTCTCCTGAGGATGATATGACGGAGCATATTAGTTTATGGCAAGCTGCAGAAAACTTGAACTCCCTGACTGTTCAATTCATGCAGAGTTATGACAGGTTATGCCTGCAGGCTACAAGTTAGGGAAATTATTTTCTGTTCAAACATTTCATTTCTCTGCAACTCTGTAATTCTATTTCTTTTCTTTTTTTGTCTCCCTGCAAGGGAAGTACTGTGATGTAAAACACTTTGGCTCTCACTGCTTCTTCCCTGCATCTATATATGTGGCTTAGGAAAATGAGATGCATTTTTTTCTTTAATCATATAGCCATCTTGTTTGCTAACCAAAATCATTTTATGGAAGTCGCAGCTGAAAGCATGAAATGCAAAGGGAAAAGAGCATGGTTTTTTTTGTTTTTTTTTTTTAAAATCTCATTAAGTCTGTAAAAATGTGACATTTGGAAAATGCTGCTAAAGGCCGATGGGAAATGGGATAAATGAGGGTGAATTCTAAATTATCAGGAGTCCTCAGTTAAGATTTGGTCCTGTACAACTGGAGCCCATAGTTGTTTTTCCATGGAGTACAGTGGGAATGAGGTCACAATTTCTTAAAAAAAAAAAAAAAACCCAAAAAAAAGGGGGGAGGGGGGGGAACCCTCCCAAACAGCCTCTCCAGACTCACTTTGGAATAACACTGGACAGATGAGGTGTATGTACCTGCTTGCACTTGTTCTTCTGCAGAATTTTAGCTCTTCTAAAACTGTGTGTGAGGACTTCAGTTGTGTTTGCAAGTCTGGTTTGGGACCAACAGCTCAAATATTCTGGTTGTACACTGGGATTGGCTCCCTGATAGGGGAACCATAAACTGGAAGGTAAAGCTGTCCTGGGGGTAAGGGACAAGTTGAAACAAAGGCACAATTCCCTGGAGTTAGGCTCTAAGCATCCCATCACAGTCATAACTTTTTTTGTCCTTGAGGAGCTGCAGGTTTCCTGGCTTATCCTCTTTGTGTCCTGAACTAAGCCAGGATCCGATTTGAACTGGGATATAAATGTACTTCAGGCAGAAAAATCCCTGTTGGCAGTTCCCATAAAACAATAAAATCATGTCAAATTTGACTAATTCTTGGGATGCATTGCCAGCAGAAAGCTGACAGTCTGAATTTGTCATCACTGGAGGGAAAAGCCTGTGTGTTTCTCTGTGTCTGTGCACAGGAGTGGGGAACAGACTGGGGGAGAATAAGACAACTATTAACAAAATGGAGACAGTGTGGTACTCCATTAATGTTATTAATAACCCTATCAGATTTTATTGAAAAGATGCTCTCTGTATCTGAATTTGCCCCTATTTCAAGCCATTTATTAAAGCTGAAATAGCTGGAGTCACTTCAGACCATATTTATTATTATTATTTGCTGAATGAATGCTGTGATTATGGGTCCCGTGGGAATTAGAAGAGATAAAGTGTCATCTTTCAGTCTCTTCTCACCTTCCCCAGGGAGCAGTGGAGAGAATGGCTTCCTCTCTGTCTTTTTCTATTAGACTTCTCTCTAATTTCTATTAATAGGGTTCTGAGACCTGCTGTAACACTTGAAAATTTATCTCTTACATTTGGAATGGTGATATTTAACAATAATGGTATGCTCAGAGGAGTATTTTTCCTTTATGCTTCCATCTGTGCCTTCCTGAGCTGGCCATTGATTCCTAGAATTTTACTGACAGTTCAGGGATGTTTCTGGACATCTTCACAATATCCTGTGGGCTCATTCTTGCTTAGTTTTAATGGGAGATGAAAAGCTGCTTCTGTTTTTAGACGTAAAGCCGCGTTAAATACGGCAAAAATAAGAGCTGGGGGAAGGTCCCAAACCAGTATGGGTTACTGTGAAGTCATCCAGTCATGTGAGTCCCCTTCTGTGGTTTTAGGCTTCACGTTATTCCTCTTCAAACCTGGTTCTGACCATATGGTGTTAGGTATGGGAATTATATCACTGTGCAAACCAGTTGGAATTGGTCTGAGATGAGATCATCCTTTGTAGGAGCAAGGGATATGGAGGATGCTGAGTGAAATGATGACTCTGTTGTGGTATGCTTGTCCTATAAGGAGAATCCCAGGTGTAGTTCTAACGTAACTGAGGCAGCAAGCAGCTCTGCGAGACGGGCAAGGGGAGATGATAAATGACACCAGCTTTCATCTGCTTGAGGGGAAACTGGTCCAGGAAAGGTCTGGAGTCCTTTTCTATGAAGAAAATAAGTGCATTTGCTTGAAGGATGCGGCTTCAAGCCTTTCACTGAAAGGGGTGATGTGGCAACCATTTATGAGGATTAAGAACCTTCAGATTTATATATTTTTTGTGCATCTGAATGTCTTTACTTAAAGGAGGGAGAGATTTCTTCCAGGTTATCAAGAGATGGTTTGTTCATTTTTCTGTCTGTCTGGAAGTCCTTCTGGCCCTTTTTTGCGAACCTGCTGATTTCCTTTATTTGTTTCTATACATCACCCAAACTTCTGTGTTAGTCAGCATACCTTCTACCTTGGCTTATACAAATATCCCCCAGTGTTTGCATATACAAATTACAGTGTCACAGGTAAATACTGGAAATGTGGAAGGACGACTGGGCATATGCAGGCACAGAAATATACCTACAAATGTCTATTTTCATGCACAGATAAATCTGCCTGCCCCTTGCAAATAGCTGCTTTCACCACCCTGCAGGTATTATTTTCTTCAAGGGCCCCCACTAGTAGCTCTGCTTCTGAGACAGAGCGTGGTGAATTACCAAGTCTCTGATTCTTCTCCGGGTATCCAGATGTTTGGAGTGCAGGTTAGAAGTGGGCTCAAACAGCAATCACATGAAACCAACTGAATGATTCCTGAACAAAGCTGTTCTGATGGTGATTTAATGACACTGGAGTGATTGCAACGTGTTCCAGGGTGGCTTGACTCCTCTGAACCACATCTGTTCCCTCATTCACTAATGTAAAAATAGTATAAAAACAAGAGGTGTTTGGTCTGGTTCCAGAAGTGCATGTCTTACACTTATGACTTGTTTGGTCATCTTGGGGTCAGGAAAACAGCACCGAAAATGAAGTCTGTTTTTTCTTCATTACTCTGTCTGCCTTTGTATTTTCCACTCCCTGAAATCTCTCTCTTTCTATTAGTGTTTAAATTTCATCATCAAAGATGAAGAAAAACAACCACTGTGTAAACAGAGAGAACAACAATAAGGGAAAACAAACATATGTTAGGAACCTGGAAACATATTTTCCTGCCTTCCTGTGCAGAAACAATACCAAAAGGAGTAAGAACAGCAACCTTATGCCAAAGCAGAGTTGAAAAACAAGTGTACAGTCAACTAGCTGTCCTGAGAGCATATCAGCTACTTAACCTGGCAGAGAAAACTGAGCTGAAATGAGACAGCGTGAAGAGAAACCCAGAGCAATACCTTGTTTGCCACTGCCTGAAGAAAAAGGCTATCTCCCTTTAAATCTCAAGTTGCTTATCCTCAGCAGCTTTGCTGTTTGTAGAAAGGTATTTCATGCCTATAGAGACTGTCTTGTGAAGACACTACTGATGTTGGATACTTAGCTGGTACCTCTTCTTGAGGCCTGCTTTTCTCAGTCATCTGGTAAGACAGGGTGAAGAATAGCTCTTTAAATGTACTGCCTTCCCCTCTCCCCCCCACCCCCCTTCATAAAAACCTTGGTTTGATTAAGTTTTGGCATTACATTTGTTGCATGAAAGACAGGAACTCCTCTGATTATTTGGATCGTAGAGTCAGGTAAATCAAAGGAACAGATCAAAAGAAGAGGAAATATTAATGAAAATCTATATTCTTTGGTCAGCATTTTTAATAGCTCTTGTAGAAAATCAAAAAGGAGAATCAGCTGTACCTAGGAAACTTGTCTGATAAGGATGATATAATGTAGTGCATTAATGCAAACTTCAGTGCTACATACAGCTGGAATCAAAACCGAAAAATGATGTTCTAAATAATAAAGCAATATCTGACTGTTTAAAAGCCTCACGGTATGAAATTTGTCAAAATTTGACTCTTAAAATTGGCCTGGGAAGGCAGAACAGAGTAATAAAGCCCAAATCTGAAAGGCTGGTGCTCTTGCATCAGAAAAGTGGCTGGAAGAATTAATCATTCCACTTGCATTTCCTCTGTGACAGCTGCTGAGTGGAATATGGGGAAAGTGGTTTTTAATTTTGGGATTATTTTGGCTTCTCAGCTTTAAACTGTGTCTAATATTGCACAGTTAAGTGGAGAACTGGGATCAACAGCATTGGGTCGATTTGGCTGCAAAAGTTTATCTGGAACAGGCTGTTTAGCATAAACTAAGTTCCTTTATGTGATTATACTTTGAGCTTTTTGCACCAGGTGGAGATCTTCAGCTTGAGGACAGTCACGCGTGGAATGCACTATGTGAATGGAAGCTGTAGGTGAAAACTGAATTAGTGGCAAGCTTCCCATCTTGGAAGAAGTCAGCTCTGCATCCCTATTCCAAAACCTAAGCAGAAAAGGCACTGTTCGTTCATGCCAAGCTACAGGAGTCAGTCGTGTGGAAACGCAAGCCCAGTGTTGTAATGCTACGTGTAATACAATCTGAGCATTGTTTGCATGTTTCAGTTTGGAGGCTGGAGGGTGGGTGGTCTCAGTCTGCATTTTCAGCTCCTGTGTGCAGCTGGGAATGGCCAGGAGACTTTCAATGAACAGAGGTTCTCATATCACTGGGTTTGGGTGGGGTGTGTTTTAGGCATTAATGGAAAGTATTCACAACATAAATGGACTGATGCTAATTCCTGTCCCTACCTATGCTACTGTGAGCAGTCAGGTTTGGGCCATGAGCCCTTCATCACAGCCTCTGAACCAAGACCATCCTATTCTTAAATACTTCATGTAACCGAAGATGATGAGGCAGCAAACACCCTGCAGAAGAGAACTGAAATGTTACGAGATATATTTAAGCACTGCTTTGAAAAGGTTCCTAAGGAGTATTTGGACCTTGAAGATGGCCTATGATTTTGAAGAAGAATCTCAATTCCTTCCCATCATTCACCTTTATTTTTCAACTCCATTTTAATGGGTTTTGAAAGGGTGGGTTTTGGATGGTGTTTCAGTTAGTGACAGAATTATGAAATATTTTCAGTGGTAATCTGAGGAATTTGGATAATCTGGGACCTTGAAGCATAGGATTGCGAAAGCAGGTCTCCAAAACTGGTTTTGGAGTGAATGATTTAATGAAATATGCTTTACAAAAAAAGCTAAATACCAAACCAAAAAGGCCACCAGCTATCTTTTGGGGTCACTGTCTCATTCTAGTATTCAACCCCCCCCCCCCCTTTTTTTTTTCCTTCTTCTACAATTGCAAGAACTGGAAGACTTAAAAGAAAGCTGGAGTGATGAGCTCAAGTGACTGTCAGCACTGTGGTCCAAGCACTGGCCTATTTTGCTTTTATGAGGGAAAGCTGGATTGAAGCAACAACAACAAAAACAAGGCCCAAGAATGCTTTAATTTTTCCTCGAGGCCTTGGATTGCCTAGACTGGATTATAGACGGTGTTGTTAGTCGTTAACTGCTACAACAGCTCTGCATGCACTTCTGAGAGCTGTTTCTAACCTATGGACTTTTTTGCAGACAGCTTTGGTTGCCCACCCAAACTCCAGCTAAATCCAACAACAATGGATGAATGGGATCCATCTCCATTCCTCAGCTGCCACTGTTCACAACTTCATATGTTGCTGGAGATAAAAGTTGGCAGTGGTTCCTACTGAACACTCCAGGCTCTGAACATGTATGGGATATGGGGCAGATAAAACCTTTCTTACAGGAATTTTTCTACAAAGTTGGTAACTTCTGGCTGAAGGACAAGGTTTGAGTGCAAAATGGCACTCACCTCTGCTAGTGCTCTGCCTTGGGATAACACCCAGATTGCTCTGTGCTTTTACAAGGATAATCACACTTGTGTAAAAATTTCTAGTATGGCTTTTCGTGGAGCAAAGGAAAGAGATGTTTGTAGGAATGGTGTTTCTCCTGGGTCTATGCAAAGTGCTGTATTCAACACGGGAATAGCAAATGAGTGTGTTCAAAGATGGAGCTCACCGTGGGGCTGCAGGATCCACCCCTTGGCAAGAGCCAATTTAAACACTTTCACAGGGCAGAGTCATTCTCTGATTTTGGTTTAACACAGTGATAGGACGTGGAGGTGCCAGAAATCTCAGCGTGTTTCCATGACAGCTCTGCAGCTGTTAAAGGACACAGACTTGGGATATGGCTCAAATAAACCTCCAAGTTTGTTTTTTGTGTTTTTTAAATGTTTAAATGAATGAAAGCTGAGCTTCTAACCTGAGATTTCCAGCTTGCTTGTTAAACTTCTTAAACCACTCAGCGTTTTGCCTCTCAAACTTCCCCGGATTATCATGTCTCCTTCCAAGCTCTGCTGTGTGATCCTGCCTTCCTATTACCATTGGAGACAAACTGGAGAAAGAAACTTACTTCATAAGCGAGCCCAATATTAAACATATAAATAATGCATCCTTCAGCATTATTTATAATGCAGTAGCATCACTGTGCTGTATCATATGCAATTTCACATTGCCTCTTTTTTAACTGCTTTCCTGCCAGGCACATCCTTCTAAAGCAACATCAGCTGCTCATCTGATTTGTTTGGCTGGTGTTTTTTTTTGGTTGGGTTTTTTATTATCGCCCCCCCTTTCTGGTGTAGCTGCTAGTTATGATAAGAACTTCTCATACACAAAGCATAGACAAGGTATAAATTACAATATCAGAGGAGTATAATACTATTCATAATAAAATATAAAATACAATACCAGTTGGATTGGAAAGTGAAAAATTTTCTAAGAAAAATGACCAGGATGACTGTAGCAGGGAGAGATAACTAAGTGGTTGAGGCTTGCTTTTTGTGTTAATACTGTGCTCAGTGAGTGGTTTTTTTAAGTTATTCTGCTACTACCACTCCGGAATAATACTGTTCCACAGGAGAATTGCCCCGTGTAGACCAGTCTGGTTTGTTGTGGGGGGTTTTTTTTCCATGTTTTTTCTTTCTTTTTTTTCTTTTTTTTTTTTTCCTGAGAAAATGCTTTTGTGTCTTGCACACACACAAAAATCTGGACTAACAATACTGAGGCTTATCTTTGTAAGATCAAATGTAAGCTGTAGTTGAATGTTCTATTTGTTTCTTAATGAGTAGTGTCAGGCTGTGCCCTATGCTTAACAAAAGCATATGTGCAGATATTGTTATGTTATGATTACAGTACAATTATATCATGTCTGTAATAGATTACCGCATCTGGCCTTTTCTTGGTTTAGGAAATTGAGAAGGAGATTAGTTGATAACTTATGAGAATGCCCCTAAACAATTAAAAGGGAAAAAAAAATCCTCTATATGTTAGCCAGATTACTCCACAGTCAGGTTTGGGAGAACAGTTCTTTTGTGTTCTGGTTCTGGATGGAAAGTGGTTGGGTGTAATTTTAGTTGTTTTTGTTGTTTTGTTTGTTTGTTTGAGGAAAACAGGACCTGTGAAGTATGACAATTGCTTTTCAGATTGAAATTTGCTTTTATTTACTATACCAAAACCTCAAAAGCTTGTTGTAGGTAGAAGGAACCAACTTTATTCACACCATACATCTGTTTTATATAAATTGCTGCCTGTTACACTAGGACTCATCCAATTTTCCAAGTGGTGGGGTAGTAGGAGTCAAAATGGTGATTAAGAATCAATGGCTGCTCCCAGTCTGTGCTGGGTATGTGGGAGCAGAGATGAGGTTAAATGCCTGGGGTTTGGGGGGCTGGCTGGTGTGCCAACTGAAAAGGTGGAAAGAGCTTACCTGGTATACTACTCTCCATCTCCAGTTACTACTCGCCATCTAGACAGTGTCAGAGCTTTAATTTTCTGCTTCAGGTTCACATTAATATCAAAAGCTGGTATTTGTTTATTACTGGTGTTTAACTTCAGCAGGAGATAATAATCTTGAGCGTAGGCTTGCTGCCATGGGGTCTGCCATGGGGGAAGGTGCAGTTCCCAACACACTTGTGCCTTGGCTTCTCCGAGCGAGGGAATAGCATTGGTGTTAACTTTTAATGAAATATTTAAAGCTTGGGACAGTTTAACAAACATGACTGAAGAATCTTCCTAGGTATTTTTAAATGATTTTAAAGTATCATAAAAGCAAAGGAATGGACCTGGAAAGGATCTTCCAAGAGTCCTCTTAATCCATAACTTGACTCAGACTGTACCTGGCTGCTCAGTGGTGTCTCCACTGGCTCTTTACAACAGCTGTAAATAGCCCACTTTCTTCCACAGCTCCTCCTTAGGTTTGGCTTCCAACATGCTGATCCCTTATTATTGACTGTAAAGGGGTGGTACTGATCCTTACCCAACCTCTCCTAAAAGAATTTCCTCACCTAGGACTTGTACAGGTCATCTGATGGTTGGGACATGCTCTGCCTGCTGCCTCTCCTGAATCCATTGGCCCTGCTTCCTGCCCTGTGTCCATTCTGTTATTTCTGTGCAGGATTTTTTGCTTTTTCTTTGCCCTGAATTTTGATTTTGGGCAGACTGTGTTCTGGCAGTGTTTGCGGAACGATGTGTGTGATTAATGCCCTCGGGTGCTATGGTAATACAAATAATTAATGAAGGGCTCTTTAATTCTTCTTCATAATAAATGTTATGTGGCGTGTTTGAAATACAGCTAAGATGGAGCCATGTGCACCAAAATAGGCACCTCTACTTACAGTAACTGTAGTGTATTAAAATGCACAGTTTTATTATCAGTAACCTTCTGTACCCTGCAGGCATTTAAAATCCGACTGTCCTGAGCAGGAATTGGAAAATAAGAGTTGCCAAACAGGAGCTTCCTTTGTGCCAAAAGCCTGAGCTGTGATACTGTGAGGGCTTCACAGTCACTCTCTGTTCTGGTCACTGGTCTTAAGTTCTCATGCTTGTTCTTCCAACTTCTTCAAAAGTTAAGTGTGTGCTTCCTGTACGTTCACTTGCCTGTGCTGAAAGCAGCACATGGGGATTTGGTGAATTGCTCTGGCTTCAAGTTGTATGTTGGCAGCCTCCTTCCTGAGGCAGCAAAGCACCTGAGGTCGTAACAAAATACAGAGCAAGTTAGTTAAGGTGTTATTTTCTGTGGGGAACATTGTGGAGAGACAAATTTAGTGAGGATACCTGACTGATTTATTTCTATGTGTAAGGCTGGGGAAAGCTTTTATAGTTACTATGTGTTTCTTGAGTCTCCATCCTCCTCAGGGTGTGAGCAGGTGATGCCAAACTGTCACAGCTTGCATAGATAAGAGAGATTATTTCCCTCCCCCCGCCCAGTAAATAATGTTTCAATTAGAGCCGTGATGATGTGGTACTCTGTGTTTTTAACTGTGGTTCATGTTCAGCACGAGCGTTTGGCTATTTCAGTGTGTGTTAGAGCAGGATAACTGCTGGGGTATAATCCATGGTAATGATTGGAGTGGGGAAGAGAAAGCAAGAAAGATCACCCTGCAAAAACCTAACAGATTCGTGAGGAGTGTTGGACTGGGAGCGTTGCCATCAGAGACAGGGAGAAAAAGCAGAATTGTTCTTCACTTGTGATGTGTCTAGGGCTCTGTTTCTCCTTGAATATCCCCTATATTTTTGTTATATATATATATATTTTTTTTTGTTAACTTCTTTTTGGAAAGGACAGAAACATCATCTGACACATCAGACTGTTGTAGCTCTTGGCCCATGGTGTGACCTGGAAAATCCCCCTGCCCTGTTCTATACTGGGGAATGGGGCTGGCTCAGGGTCCGCCTTGTTCCTGAGGAGTGCAGAAGCATCATCCTGGGCAAGGTGCTCTGCTGAGAAGAAAAACAAGTTACAGCAAGTTGCTTCTGGGCCCTTAGTACCTTCTTTTCCCTCATCCTTCAGCTCAGGTATACAGCATGCATTTATTTTTCCGTAGGTCCTGGAGGAAAACAAACAGGAGAGTCAAGAAAAAGGCAGGGCCTTCTAATCTCCCCGAAAAAGGCTGTGGAAATTCAAAAGGAAAGGAAGATGATGGTATCGCCTGCACCGAGACGGCAATTATGGGTCCTGGGAGGAAGTGTATAAAGCCTTATTGAGTGGAGATAGCCATGATGGCTGCAGGGGCCTGCATGGTGCGAGGAAAAGGCTGGAGGAAACCCTTATCAGACCTGTTATCCTGTCTCTGTCATTCCCATACAAATTAATGAGCTCCAGGATGCCCTCAGCCATGTTCAGACCGGGGTCTGTTTATCCGAAAATAGAAGATGCTGTCTTGTGCCAGAGTGTCATATTCCCAGGCCAGCAGCACCATTGTGTTTTATTACCCCATTGTATTCAGGGGTTACATCCAAACCTTTCCTCTTAGCTCCTTAATCACTGTTTTGATGGATGAGCTCTATGAGAAAAGCTGCTGTGGCCATTGCTGCTGAGGACTCGGGATGGATCAAAATGGTTCCTGAGCACTTGCTGAGCCTTGACTTCCTAATTGTTCTTGCATCAGCTCCAGCCAAAGCAGGCGGGTAGGGGGGACTTTATGCTTCCCCAGAAAAAAGCAGGAGAAAGGAGCAGAGTGGAGGAGAGAGGAGCTGCTGCATTGTCCTGCTCTCCTGAGCAGAGTGAGGCTGCTCTCCCCTCTCAGACTGTCTCGAAGCACATGTTTGGGATGGCTCTGGAGAGGACGAGAGACGGATTCCTGTGTTTGGGAACATCCCCTGCTCTCCTGAACTCCCGCATAGCCAGCTGACCTTTCCAGCCCGCTGCAGTCGTGCTCAGAGCCTGCCAGAAGCTCCCCAAACCCGCTGTCGGTACCGCTGCGGGCCGGGCGGCTCGCTCGGAGGGCTCTGCCTGCTCTGCCGCTTCCCTGGTGCAATCCCGGGGAATTATCCTGAGCTCTGACAAGAGAATAGGTTACTAATGCACCAACACAGCTGTTTTGACACTTTTGATGAATAACATTCAATACTATTAATTGGAACAATTGCTTTTCATTTAACTAAATCACTAGAATTGCTAAACTAAATTGAAACGGAATGTAATTTTGCCTCGCTCTCCTTTAATATGGGCCTCTAAATGTCTTCTCCCTGAAGAATTAGTAACTTAATCACCTAACAGTGATAACTGTTTCATAGCCCTCAGCTGGAAGGCTTTCCTACTAAGCAGTATTGCATGGGAGTAGTGTTATAACAGGGAACAAATCCCATCTCTTTCCTTTCTCCCCCTCTCTGCCGCAGTATTAATCATATTAAAAATGATTCTCTTCCTCTTTCTCTGTTCCAGCAAGATCTTTATAGATCATCATCATTTCACACCCCCTTCTTTTTTGCATTGTATCAATCACCTGGTATGTCTAACAGGGTGCACAACAATTATATCTGTCCATTATGTTAAAGATGGATTTTTGCTGTCAGTGACTGGGAGATGGGCTCTTGTTCATTTTCCAGGGAACTCGTCATCCCGCGCACACAACGCAAACACCACGGCATAATGTGGACACCCTGTTGACCAAGAAACTTAAAAGATATGACTGTATGGCAAATGTTTAGCTGCCTTTGTTTGTTTATTTTTTTAAAGAAATGAATCGTAACATAGGCAAAAATAGCCCAAAATGTGCTTGTGATTACCTTACATTTACATGGCTTTGTAACTTGGCTAAAAGAGTGTATGCTCTGTCCAGGACTTTCTGTGATCTTAAGACAAAACTTGTTAGCCAAAAGAGTGGGAATTCAGGGGGGAAGTCTTCTACCAACAGGTACCATTTTTAAGGGTCTTATTTTATTGCATCAATAGATTGAGCCTCTTTTCCACACAAGTCCATTTTAGAGCTGGGAAAATGGAAATCCACAAACTAACTGCTTTACCCGACTTGTGTGGAAAACTATTGACAAAGCTTGGCTTGCTAATGAATTGGTTTGTGCTCTTCCCTCTAAATTTGCAGTTGCTATTTTTCCCTGTCAGTGATTATTTCTTTTGCAGCCCAGGTTCTTGAGCTTGTTCAGAGGCAGGGAGACAGGAAAACTTACAAAGCTGAATGTTGTTATTACTGAAATGTACGGAGATCTTTTTGTAATGACAATTTTCCATTAGAATAGTTCTTAGGTTTGTAACTGTTAAGAAGCAGCACTTAATTTCACAACCCTTTTGGTTAGCTTACTATATACAGGATGTGTTTGTGTTAAGCTTGTGGACACCCCCCTGCCCCAAAAAAAAAACCCAAACAAAAAAACAGCAACAAAAAAAAAGGCTAAGGCAAATTAAATAGATATTATTCGCAGTGTGCTGGATCCTCATTCAGATCTGCTGCTGGGGTTTTGCTAACATTTCCCTTCCGTGCTTCTGCATTATTGATGACAAAAGGCCTTTCCTAGCAGGCAGGGTTGTACAGATCCCTGCAAGGTTCCGGGCTGTAGATATCTGAGGATGAGTCTCTCTGTGTGTCACTGCTGCAGTTGAACCTATACCTACATATGTCCCTATCACACTCTACTGTATCCAACAGTTGATGTTTGATCTGTCTTTAATGAATGTCAGAGCTGTGACTTTTCTGAAGTGCTTGAACGCTTTCCGTCTCTCTCTCAACGTTCAGGGTTTTATAGCTAAATGGCTTGGTATAATTAGCTGCTATTAATTCTTATTTTTCTATATCCATAGCTGAAAATAATCTGAATCTGTAGTGGTTCAGTCTTGTGTCATGTAAGTGGTCAATTTACTTCATTAGTTATTGCTTCTGTTCCCTGTTTGAATGATTTTCTAAAAAATTAAGATATGGACTCTGTTCACAGATTGCTGATGAATAGCTATACCTGTATTACCTGTGAATAATTAAAACGGGGACTTCAAAGTGGATTTGATCTAAGTATACATTGGTATTAAAGAATTAATTCTAGGTTAAGTAACCTGAGGAAAATGTGGAGAAACAGCGACAGTATCAGGTGCTTATGTTAATCAAATTACTGGAACTTCTGTTGCTGATGTTTTCCTCTTAGTGGAGCTGGATGAATAAATCATTGTTTCTGTGGAGTGAGATTGTTATAATGTCTCCAGGACAAACTGCACGTTAGTTATGCAACTGGGCATCCAATTAATCTAAAATAGTATTTGTGTCCTGCTTTTAACACTCTGTTTCTTATGCCCCACTCTTGTATTATACATGTGCTGAGCTTTTCCTTGTTACACAATATGCCATAGTCCTCGGCATGATTTTAGAGAGGGAGTCACAGCTGGAGATGGATAAAGAAGAGAGCTCACCAAAGCCTGAAATTCTTCTGCATATGGCAGTGATTTACAGAGATTCATTGACTCACAGTCTGGCCACTCACAAGGTATTTCTAAACATAACTTAAGTTTAGACCAGTATCTGGGAGGGGAAAGGGAAGTGTGATAAAGCAAATGATGGAAACTTGCAGCTAGAAGTGTTTTGGCAGCTGAAGCCTGGAGTGGTGCTGCTTGAAAGATGAGCACTCTGTGAATTGAGGGCATCTCAGGAGAAGTAAATCTGCCTTCTCCAACACAGACTGAGCACTGGCCCAAAGACCCCGGGTAAATAAGAATCAAACTTCACTACAGGACATTTATGTGGTCATGATTTATTGGTGCTCTCAAAGCCTTTGAACCTTTGCAGCCCTTTGGGGGAAATGGTGTGTTACAGGGGCTTAAATAAATAAATAAAAAATAAGAAGAAATACATGCCTATAGCTACAGGAAAAACCTCTTGTGCCATTTGTTCCAAAAGCCTTGACACGTTCAGGGCTTTTTCCTGAATTTGATTTTTTTTTTTAATTTTTTTTTTTTTATAGGATTTTGGTCAGTCAGCCAGTGCTGTAGGAAATAAAACAACTCTTTGACAGATTCTTGTTTCTCAGTCCCTTTCCCAGCAACTTCCCCCTCTGGTAAAGAGAACTGAGCTGCAGGATTCTGATGGAAAAATCAAACAAACCTGCCGAGCGTGGCTGAGAAGTAATAGAAAACTACTTGGATCTCAAGGCCCTGCCAGTATAAGTTTAACGCGGTATTGTTCCTTCACCAGATGTCAAATACCCTTTTCCATTTTCTGCAACGTATCGTGTCCTTGGTTCATCCTCCTGTGAACAGCCTTCGGTGCTGCCTGCTTGGGATGTAGCTGTAGCCTCATTTGGAGGCTTTCTAGCCCTCCTTACACCTCACTTTGCCATCCTGCATAGGTTTCTGTAACATTTTATAATACAAATGACACAAACATAGCCCATGATCAAACTTTACAGTTCTACAAGTCTGGTGAAGGAAAACAGAAACAAAATGCAAAAATTATTGTAGTTTCTTCTATGGAAACTTGGTGTTTGGTGTTAGTTTGTTCTATTGGAAGGCAGTTTGCATCTCCTTTGTACCATACTGCAGCCAGTGATGCTGCACAAACTGAGGTGTCCTGGGGTTTTCCATGTGGAAAGCTATCATGTAGGGAAGATAAAAGGTAAGGCTCTCTACAGCTACCTGAAAGGGAATTGTAGTGAGGTAGGGTTTGGTCTCTTCTCCCATGTAACAAGTGATAGGACAAGAGGAAAAGGTCTGAGGTTGTGCCAGGGGAGATTTAGCTTGGATGTTAGGAAAAATTTCTCCCCCATAAAGGTTGTCAAGGGCTGTCCCAGGCTGCCCAGGGCAGTGGCAGAGTCCCCATCCCTGGGGGGGAGTGAAAAGCCGTGGAGATGTGGTGCTGAGGGATGTGGTCTAGTGGTGACCTGGCAGTGCCGGGTTAACGGTTGGACTTGATGATCTTAAATGTCTCTTCCAACCAAAACGATTCCATGATTCTATGTTAAATGTGCCACCATTCCAGTACTGGTGTCATGGCTTGTTGGTGACTGGATTGGGGAACATGCATGTTCTGCTGTGTGTGTGACAGATATCTGGTTTGAGATATTTACTTGTGGGTCATTATTAAGGAAAACTAACTTCTACTTTAAGTGTTGGGATTCTTGATGGTGGTTTTTGGTAATGATTTCTATATCATACAGTATTGAGGAAAAAGTATAATTTGCCCTCATTCTGTCCTGTTCCCTTTGTACATTGATAAACTGTGAGAGTAAGGTTTGAGTTTGGTGGAAAGAAATTAAATGGAACACATACAGACCCCTTGGAAATAGTTACCTGTTTCTTGTCTGTCTTCCTTTGACCCATCAGAGAGAATTTAAACTGCACCAGAACAAATCTGGAGTTTGAGGAGACCACGTGGGTATAAAGCTGGTGTAAGGATGACTGCAAGAACAGGTCTGGTTCTATTGGGAAGCTGTCAGTGAGGTTGGCTGTTCTTCAGGAAAAGTTGCCCATTTCCACTCTCTCTCTCCTCTGATGCTGTTAGTCTGACATCTCTGAAAGCATGAGCATGCCCAAGAATAGTTTTCTTCCTGAAGTCTGGAGGAAATTCAGGATGACCAAGGCTTGTAATATTTTTAATAGTTACTATAACTTAATTCTTAGAGGTCATTTCCAGATCTGCAGTTCAGAAGCAGAGCGTGACAGGGATTGACTGGGAGGTGTGATAAGTCCATTCTGATTGTCCTGTAAATCCAGAACATACTTCACCTTTCACAGGTACATCCTGTAGCACAGTGTATACAGGAGAAGGGACTGGGATGGAAGTGTGTCACTACGGCTTTGTGATGTGCCAGCATAGCTCTTTCCAGGCTTATGTCTGTCAGGCTTTGTGGGCACGCAGTAACTACGGGAGATGGGTGGTTAAGGTGTGGAAATGTTCATCTTGGTTCTGAGTCCCTCCACTGCTTGGGCTCCTTTTCATTGCTAGCTGCCTGGTGGTTATTTCCAACCTTAATCCTTATTAACCTTGGGAGATTCATTTACTGTTCCCTCAACACTGCAGAGAATCCTGCTTGCTGGTGCTCATTTGGGCCCTTTGCATAGAATAAAGGGCTTTAATATTATCCTGGATATAACTTTAGATAAAGTTTTAAGCATGGTTTTGAGAACAGCTTAAATTTGCAAACTTAGAAGAAAAGTGGTAGAACAGTTGAGGTTCTGGGAGGTCACAAGGAGATGTTCCACATGTGTAAGTAACTCAGCCTGGCTCCCATACCTACTCTGCTCTATGCATCTTCCAGCCACCTCCTTGCTCTGGTTTCTCAACCCTTGCTGTGTTCTGCCCTCTCTAATTCTTCACAACGCTGGTAGTGGATGTGAGCGGGGCTGGCTGCCTCTCCCAGGGGATGTGGAGGTGGGTGTCTGCATTACGGATGGGATGTAGTTGCCTCGGAGGAGTGTCTGTCACAGTGAGACTGGCTGGGCAGGGCTGTAAGCTCTGCTGTTAGCTTTTCAGTTCTGAACCCGAGACACCCTCCCCAGTGTGCTGTTCCGGAGCACATCCCCCTGTCCTCAGGATGAGAGTGCATGCCAGCAGTTAATGAGAAACGCTGGAAGCTGGGTCCCAAGAGATGATTAAACCCCACAAGCCAATTAAAAGGAGTGTAATTACACAGCAGGGACAAGTTGTTAAACAAGCTAGAGGTTATTGTCCTTCAAGTCAACGTACTGGAACAGCCAAGAAAAGCCTACCAGGAATCACTGGTGGGGCAGTTTTGCTTGGCCTAAGCCTTCTTTCGGAGAAAGGGTGGGGAGAAATGGCTAATGTGGCACTGTGCCTTTTGTCAGTGTTTCTAGGTTTTGAGAAATGCTTAGAAAGGAGAGATCTGGGAAGCAACTGCCACAGCAGTAAGCTGGACTGCCTCTAGACCGGTGAATGGGAAGCATAAGCTGAAGTACTTCCCTAGGCATTCCTTCCCTGGCTCGGGAGAGGGCATGGGCAGATGACCCAATCCAGGAAACCCAGTGTGTGGTTGGCACAAGCTGGGATGTGTTGGAGGGCTGTGTCTGAGGGTATCACATTGGGCTCTGCCAAGTTCCAAGCGAACGTTTGCACATGAAGCGGACGCAGGGATCATTTATGGCAACTGATGAATTCTGTGCTTTTATCTGCTCATTGGTGCCTGCAGATTTGCAACACGATGATATCACTGTTGTTGATGGAAAGGCTGGATTTAACTTTTTTGGCTTTGCTCAAGCACATGGAATAAGGAGTTTGGTATTATCAGGGTCGGTTACTGGTGGTGGAGGAAATGAGCCACATCCCCGTTTCTGCTCTGTGTAGCCCATCAGAGGTGTGTGTAAACCTGCAGCTGTCTCAGCTGACTTGTCATGATTGTTGTTTGAGATGGATCCTGGGAAGCTTCTGCAGGCACCTTCAGCTAGTGGAGGAATGAGCTGGGAACGTTAATTGACTGTCAGTCCCTGTGTCCTGACCACTAGGTGACATCACACACTCGGTCTATTTCGTGAACACTTCCAGTGGGGCTGTTTCACACCAGACCCGAAAACCTGGTTTGACTCGTGCAATTCATAAGCCCATTTTTCAGCCATGTTTGTATTTGAACTCGTAATAATAAAAGAACTAAATGTGGAATGTGGATTTTTAGCACAGAATGAAGGAATTTTCTGAAAATGAGGAGGTTTGTTCTGGTAGCAATTGAAATAGTTCTGTTCCCTTATCAGTGAAACTGTTCATTTGGTGGAAAACCTCGGAAATGCTTCATGGACTTGGCTCTGTTCTGTTCTCAGATGCTCACCTGTGTAACCTGTGACCACTAAAATCCTCTTTTTGTTATGACAGCTGTAGGCAGTAGCATTTAAACTGCCCATTGGAGGGAAATGGTGAGGCCAAGCCTTACAGCTCCTCTTAGAAAGTCAGAGTAGCTGTAGGATATTGAAATTAATTTTTTACTGTGCCACAGGGCACCTTTGTTCGCCTGCGTGTTCAGGCTGCAGCCTGTAGATCAGAAAAGGAATGCACACTTACCTTTAAAGCAGATGTCTCCAGAAGGCAGAAGGGTCACTCAGCTGTGAAAAGGGACAACTTGGGGACCACATTCAATCTGAGAAAAGCACATGTAACCCTGCTACCATCCAGGGATACACGGAGTCCACTGGAAATTTTTTCTTTTTTTTTTTTTCTTTTTTTTTTTTTCCTTCTTCTTCAGCACCCTGTCTGGAAAAAATAGCTGCCCTGTTGGAAAATCCCCATGGATCAACTTCTCAGTCAAGGTCAAATCCCCATCTTTTGTACTTTTCTTGGCCATTATTTCAGGTGATAGATGCGCTATTGACTGGCAGCAATGACAGAGCTTGGAATGATGGGGGAACTGAGGCATATTCAACACACTGGCACACAGCTAACTCATGCTAATGTTCAATAATCCTATCCTGCTGCTACACTCTAATGGCTGTGGGCTTGATAGAGCCCCCTCATTGAACTGGTGTATTTCTTATGGGCCTGCCCGCCCATCCTTCATGAATTTTTATTAAACAAAACTGTAAGCGGATTGATTTTGTACTCCTTTATTGCATTTTTATTTAATTCCTTTCAATGGTGGAGGCTCCATCATGTTATCTCGACGTAAATCACGCTGGGGCAGCATGCCAAAAAAATAAAAAGACTACAGGATCATACTTGCATCCAGCGTAAATTTTACTCCTATAACCTTTATTAGCGTAGATTCATTGATTTTTCTCAACTCCCCTCCTCCCCTCCCCATCCCTCCTTTTGGTTAGACTTAGGTCAGAACCTGACAGCTCTCCTTTAAAACAGAGGAGGATAGACTCTTAGTTTTCCTGTTTAATAATAAAAAAATAAAAGTAGTTTAAGTTGATTAAACA
>JANVCC010000146.1:4535689-4580685 GCA_025345505.1 Todiramphus chloris collaris | reverse complement strand
CCCCCCGTAACACACAGCTGAGAAAATACTTGCAATGCCAGTAGCATAGTGGGCAATTGTAACTGTGCTGGTGGTGGGACTGCAGCAGGAGCAGCATTCTGGAGAGCAGCGAGCAGCGTTTGCTTTCATGCCATCTCTTGGGGTGTGTGCAGGAGCTGTTCAGTCTTACTTCTCTTCTCACGGGAAACCTGCATTAGTCCTGAGCAGCATTCCCTGCCCTGAATCCCTTCGTGTTGCTTCTCGCCACCTTTGCGGGGGTCTTGATTCATGACTGAAGTTGTCAGCAATAATAATTAATTCTCTTTCAAAGTACCTGAAGAGGGACCTCCTCTCTTCTGAACTGACCCTCGTGCCTTCCTGCTCGAGTCCATTAAAAGCAGTGAGCTTTCATGCTATTCATAAACGCGCCATGTAGATGTGGCTCTCTAGAAAAGGCAGTTGGTAGATAAACAAGGCACCAGTAGGTGGCATGCGAGAATATACAGTATGGCTCCGCTTGTGCCGGAGGTGGGCTGTAAGTTGTTAACTTGAAGTTTTAAAATAGACAATGTCTCCCATGATGCTGTTTTGATTCACTGGCACTTCAGTGTGCAGGATGGGGCTTCACCATCCACTGACTTCATCGTGCGGCTTGACTATGGACAACAAAGCGCAGGGTTTAAACTGGTCCCAAAGCAGGTTGTGCTGCAGTGTGACTGCTCTTACTGCCCCTTGTTTCTGGTTGGAGGTTGTCACGCACGTTCCTAATCTGGAAGCAATACTAGGTGGGATTCATATTGCTCCTTTAAGCTGCAGGCTCTTGACACAGTTGCACAACATAAAACACTGTAAAAACAAGAGTAAAAAGCAGTTAAAATATTTTTCTTCTGGCTGATGTATGTCCTGACCCTGCTGGGATACGCTCCTGATAATGCTAAAAGCAAAGTCTTGAGCTCTTTTAAATTGCTGTTGTCGTCAATGGAATCGTGGGAGTTAATAGTGTCTTGCAGAACTGGAGCCCTTGATTTCCTCAGTGGCTGCTTTGTGTGGCAAAAGGCCAGTTTCTCCACTGAACCATGGAGCTCTAACGCAACTCCTGAATCTTGGGTTTGCGTAGAGAGCGAGATGATGCTCTGCTCTGGCAACTGCCACTCTGCGAGGCTGTTACAGAAGAGCTGCAGCAATCCCTAGGGAGGAATCCTGGGCTGAGCAGGCTGGTGCCAGTGTACTGTGGGGAGAGGGAAGGATGCTGATGTGACAACTGGGAAGGGCCCTGCCATGTCCATCATACAGGGAGAATGAGTGTTTCCTTGCTCAGCCCTGTTCTCACCTCCTCTGACTGCAGCCCCACTGACCCTGGCAATAAGCAGCCAGGGGAGGGGATGCCTCTCAGTGCTCATGGTTTGCTGTGCGCTGGCTTAATGTGATGGCTGGCCAAAGTGGCCTTGTATGCCCAAGTATCAAACCTGGGGGAACTAAGCCCATGAGGAATTTTTAGTTAAAGACAAAACACAGCAGAGTTATGACAAAATGGAGATAAACTGTGTTTTTAACTTCTCAGCTAATATCACAAACAGAGTTTCTGTGCTTTTGTGGAACTGATGTTCTCCCTTTTCCCCAAGAAACTATTTCATAGTGAGTTTTGTTGGGTTTTAAATGATTGTAGTAATGCAATGTCAGTGAAGGTAAGACAGTGAAAGGGTGCTGCTGTTGGCTTACAGCAGGAAGCAATCTGACATGTGTTTTTGGTGGATTATTTCTAATGATCTCCCGGGAGAAAACCGATCAAAATGGAAGCAGAAGGTCTTTGGCTTAACTGATTTGACATAACTTGGCTGTTTTGAGTTAAGGTTCACTAACCTAGAGATGGGCTTCTGGCCCAAACTGTATTGTAGCAAAGAGGCTTTGTCTGTGAGAACAAGGTGCAGTCAGCATAGAAACATTTTATTGCTTATTTTTTCCCCCCTTAGATAATACTAAAAAATAAATATTTGAAAACTAGTAATTTGTATGCTTTGGTTCTTCACTAGCACTTATTAGTTTATTTTATCACTGTGCTAGTAATTGCTAGTCATGGTTTCCTTGGTGGGACTTGTTCAGAAACCAAACAAAATGCCTCTTCCTGCTCCAAAAGGACAAATAGTTTAAACACAGGGTAAGAACAAGGTGATTCACTGGGGAAGAAACATGTTGTGGCTAGACACCTGATTTTCAGAAATTGTTGAACAATCACTGACCAGGCAGTTATTTTAATATAGCTAAAGTAGAGTCTAAAAGTGCTCAGCCACTTCCTTAAGTCAGTTATATATTAATCTCTTACTGTTCTTTAGGTATCAGTGCTGCCAGTTTGTTTCCCTGTATAAACTTGATACGATTATTCGGGTTAAAGGGGGACTGAAATCGGGGGACCTAAGGAGGGCAGCCTACTCTGTGGTAAGGGATGTCTAAAAGAAAAATACTTGGAAACAATCAAGGGGCTCTTTGGTTGTTGCAGGTTTGTCTCATCCTAGCTAGTCCTTGCAACAGGCACATTGCAAACAGATCAATTTGTGGCTGAATTCTGCAGGGGGCTATTCATTTAAAAATATAAAATGACCGAGCTGTTGGCAAATATTTGTGGGTCAATTTATTGATGGGGAGAAACGGGGGAAAAACTCCTTTTTGGTTTTTTTGGTTTTTTTTTGTGAGGGGTGGGGGAGAAATACTGAGACCTATGCTTTGCTTACTACTTGGTCGAGGGGCAAAAATAGTCTTTCTGAGTGCGGTTAATGTACTAGTTGTTCATGGTGGCTAAGAAGAGTGTTTCTTACAGGAACCACAATATTAATCAGGAAACAAAAATGGCAAGCTAATGATATTCCAGTTGATTTGATTATAACATAATGATTGTTTAAAACTGTCATTTCTAATTTTGTTAAAAGAAATAAAACACATTAGACCCATAGCCTAGTGATCTAGGAAGAATATTTGAAATGTCAAGGAGAAAACGCTCAGACCATTAGAGATGTTCTGCATTTAGTGGCTGTTTGGGAAGGGGAAATGGATTGCCTCCTTCATGCTAAATTAGCATAGAGGGACTCACGAGTGTCTTGACCTTTTCTTAACCTTGTATAGCCGAGTTTTAGAATGAATTTGCTGTTTGTACCCTGTGAGGCAGGAACAATAAATTGCTGGCTTGGGAGGGAAAAGGGAATATTTATAAAAGTGAAAGTGGTGGCTGGAGAGAGAGGTGTGATGGCTGTTTGCCGCTGGTGCCTTGGTTCACCTTTGGTAAGTCACGTCATGTGTTCCAGCACTTCTGTCATTAAAAAGCTCACAAATGGAACTGTGCAGCCCCTCAGATTTGTGAGATTTAGGAATGTTTTATGGTACTTCTGTGATGTTGAAGACAATATATTGTATGAAACCAAAGCTACAGCTCTCCAAAACATGGAGTTTTAAAAAGAGCTCTTTTGGTTTGAATGACTTTTGAAATCACATTAGGTTTTTGCTTTCCTCGTTCTGTATGCCGAGCCAGCAGAAGTACCTACAGGGACCACTGTTTGTCTGATCTGAAACACCTAATTGACATTGAAGCCTGTGACTATTTTGGGATGCGGACCAATGTGGGCATACTGATAGATGTTTACAACTTTGGAAAAGTTTGTGGGCATGTAGCATCCTTCTGTGGAGGTGGAACTGTCACCTTAGTAGCAGGCTCAAAAGAGACAGAAAGGGGAAGATAGAGCTGGTGTTTCTGCAGAGGAAAAGCAGCATTTTGTAACACACGAGGTTCCACGCACCTCCCGGTGCTGTGAGCGTTTTTACTGTGCGTGAAATTTAGACTTCCCAGGCCCTGGTCCCTCAGTGTGGAAGTCTCAGTGGATTGACTTGAATTGTGAAGCTCTTTGCCTGTATCTTGTCTCTGTCCTAGAGCCTTTCTTGCCATGTAATCCCACAGTCTGGCAAGCTCCATAATAAGTGCAGATAGATGAGTGTGTGTACATCTCCATTAACATGACTGTGCAGGCTAATGATGGGGACCTCCTGCTGCTCTCCGCTTGTTTTCTGTTGATTGTTATGTAATGTTCGGCAGCGGGAGGTAAATTCCTCTCCAATTTTGAGACCCGTTGCAGCATGCAAACCCCACTGCGAGAAGTCACGGTGATTGAGCTTTCGAATCAAGTCCCATGCTGATAACTATAAATCAGGCCTATTATACACTCCGACCGACAGCCGGAAACCTTCCGTACTACATGTGGCACAGCAGAGTCCTGGAGCAGCACCGGAGTTTGTTTTGTAACTGTGAACACTTGTGTTTTTGAAAGGCTGTGATTTAAATTTGGTGGGGATGTTTGTGTTCATTCAGATAAAGGCCTGAGATTGCTCTGGATGCTGAAGGTCAAGCTGATGCTCAGGGCTTGCCTTTGAAGACCTTTCTCCTGCTCCGCATGCTGTGCCGCAGGATCACAGGGGTTGAAGCGAAGGAGCTGTTTTGGTGATGGAGTTTGTTCCAGCGGCTCTTCAGTCATCTTTTCCAGGAAGGACTCTGATCTCGGGCTTAGGAGAGGGCTAAAGTGATACAAATGGGGTAATTTGGGACAAGGCTGTAGGTATACAAGAGGAGGAGAGAGCAGCAGGAGCCTCCCCAGGCCCTGTCAGCGCAGGCCGTGGAAATCATTTGTGAGTACAGCAGTCCTGAACGTTTAATGGTACTGGTCCTTCCTCCAGTGCAATGGGTGGGGTTGGGACTGAGAGGGTATGGGGCAATAAGACACGGTTTGAAACAGGTAGGTTGGGTAGTTGAAAGAATTATCAGATGAAATACCATGGTGTTTGGTTATGCAGGGAGAGGAATTAGTTGTTTCTAGGGTTATTGTCATAGATTTCAAATCTTCCAGCCTCTTAGGCTTGTTTCCACTTGTTCCTTGCCTCAGTCTTTTTGTCAGTGTTTACTGAATAAGAAGAACACAAACCATTTCAGCATGGTGCGTGGAAAAGAGGCATTTCTGTGAGTTTCAAAACTTCTCTTGGTGTCAAGCTGCCTTCTGTAAGCACATGGGAAACAGGAGGATTTCTACTGACTATGCACTAGGAAAAAATCTGAACAGAACCTTTATTAGCATTAGTGGTAGACAGGATAAGTCTTTGACTGGTGTTATGAATGCAAGGCAGGTCAACATCTTATCTTCTCTGTGTGGCTAGGCTAAGCAGATGGATGAACTCAATCCAACTTCAGCTACTCAGCTTGGTATCTTAGTTCCTGCAGTTTTCTCAGGTGCATAAGTACAGACTTTGCAGGTTCAACACTTAATGCTGCAGCCTGATGCTGCAACTGTTTTTGTGGAGTTTAGAGGGGGTTCTTGTTTGAGGAAGGATGGAATGTACAGGTCAAAAGAAAAGCACTCGGGGTGTTTGCCCTTTGGGAAGTAGCGTTTCCTAGTGTGCCTTTGGCTTGGAGTTCTTTTGCCATTCCCACTTCACTGTTGTACTGCTGAACCTTGCAAGATTGTTATAAAGCTTAATTAATTTATAGAGTACCTTGAAAATGTATGGCCAGATCCTCAGCTGGTGTAATCTGGCATGACTCCATTGAACTGAGCAGCCCCACACTGATCCATATAACCTGGGAATTTGGCTTGTGAATGCTCTTGCTAAGTAGTATTATGTGCACAGGATACTGTCCTAGGTGAAGGTTGTGTTCATCTCTCTTACAAAAGGAGCTGAATGCAAAGTAGATCCAAATAGTTGAGTGACAGGCCCCCAGTATAAAATTTGTGGTTTATCCCTGCTTAATAGTCAAAGATTAGCAAGCATCCAGGTAGAGATATATGGTCTGGACAGCATCTGATGGGCTAATGATGAATGGGAGCTTGAGAGAGGCTTCAGATTAGCCTCACATGCATAAATATCACATTTGGGTGACAAGGACAGTGGAGGTCACTGAATTGTATTTGTGATCCTTCGTGGCCTTTATAAACTCTGTACTACTTGAGCATGTTCCCCCTGGGATAAAGGGAAGTGTGGGCAGATGTCATTATAGTTGGAAATCTGTTCCTTGTGACATTAGTTTTGCAAAGCTGTTATAATATATGTTAGTTTTGTGGAGCGAGTGGCATATGAATAGGTATTTAAAATATTTATGTGTTTCCATTATTTCCTTTTCCTTCCTCTTTTCATGTTCCCTCCAATTCTGTCCCTACCTCACACTATTTTTAGTACGTTCTTGCTTCTCAAAGTTATAGGGGAAAAAAGCTCTCAGATCATTCTGACTTCCTTTGTACAAATGCTAATAAACTCACTTTATAGTGCATTTTCTAATGTAATTGCAGGTTACACACCTAAGCCTTTACTTATGAAGACTTGTAAAATGCATGCTGAAGGCACTTGAGTGTATTTTAGCTTCCAATAGTATCAGCTAATGAAAACAACAGGCAGCAATGACAAAAACTTCAGCTATTAAAAAGCACAAACCTGCAAAATTAAGTCTGTCTTCTTCAAACAAGGCAGAAAATCTATCTTAAGTGAATTTTTTTTCAGTTTCTAACATTACAGTGTTAACTGTGAAGGCTGGGAGGATGTTAATAATTATTAATGATTGTTACCCTTGGCATCTTTGGGGTGTTGGGAGAGAAGCTATGGGATTAGCAGATGGGCCCAGGGTAATACTCCTAGCCTTGTCCTTAGATTTGGAAGTGTGGATAATTAAAACCTTTCCCCTCTGCCTGAGCTCAAGCTTCGTTTACTTGGCTGTCATATTGTAAGCTGTTGTCAATTAGCATTGTTTTTTTCCGTGCTGTTTATTTCAGACGCATAAGAATCACAATAAAAGCAAGTGCTGGCCTATAAAGCATTTGAAAGTGTTGGAAAGAGCCCCAGCTGTCATATTCTGTTCTTCTTTGATGTTAAAGACACAGAGAGCATGCACATTTACTGGTGTCCCGGAGGGAGAGCATGCTGAGGTTGTGTTGCTTCTTCCCTAGTCTCCAGAAGTTGGGCACTCCGTGTTCTGTCTCGGGAGGCTGGGAGAGTTGGCACTGATGGAGCCCATAACCTGCCATGTGAACTAAGAAAGAGTCCAAAAGCTTCTGGAAAATGAATCATTCAACACCTGAGGCAATGTCAAGCCTTGGGGAAAGAGCTACACTGGGAAACCTCAGTTGAGTTGAGGACTGGCTGCGATGGAAAGGAGACCTTCAGTTCTCTTTGTGGGAAAGTGGCCTGGGAGGAGGCCAGTGAAGGAGTGAGCTGCAGCTTGTTCATTTCTGAGCAGGCAGGCAGGGCTGGCAAAACGCAGCTGCCAAGATTGGCTGACCTCAACCAACCTAGGCTTGCCTGAGGCCATCTGCGACCAAAATATTTGCTTTCTCAGCAAATGGAGCTGCAGAAGGGCGAAGGATTAGGTAAGGAGACACTGAAAATGTAGAACTTAAGAAATGGTGAATTGTGTTTCTACCCAGCAGTTATTTTGAACTTCAGAGAATTTGAAAGCGGTGGCAATATTGTACAGGCTCTGGTCAAGTAGGTTAAGAGGAATTGGAGGCTGAAGGGAGCAGATTCAGCACCAGGAGAGTGAGGAGGTTCTGATGTGAGGAGGCTCTGATGCACCATCTGCATGGCAGCGATGGGGAGATGCTGGGATCTGCTGTCCCCACTTGCGTGGGCTGTCACACGGGGGGAGCAGAGCTTGACGCTAGGTACTGCCTGGGGTAGTGCTGGGATGGTGTCGTCCCTCCTGCCCTCCAGCTCGGGTCTGGGTTGTGGAGAACTTCCCCAGTGCAGCTGCTCTCTCTCAGCCCCTCAGGCTTGAGCAAGTCTGTCTGGATCTAAGAGATTACCAGAGTACAAATTGTATTGGCATTAGTCCTAGTTAGTGTCGGGTGCAACGTGCCCGCTGAAAAAGCGTGTACGGTACACATGGACCTGCTCTAAGAAACCCATTCCATAGTTCTGTGGAAACAGGGATACACTGTTTTTCTGCAAGGAGGAAAAGATATGAATATTTTACTGCAATGACATCTTGTAAATATTAGAAGCATTTCTCATATTTTTTAAGCACGTTTTGGAGCAGTAGGATGAACAATATTTGAATGAAAATGCACTTTTGGAAATGGATGCAAACATCACCGCATACTAACATCCAGGCTTTCCTGATTTCTTGGTGGGGTGTGTGTGTGTGCTTTTCCTTGCATCAATTTCTGCCTTGCTGCTACCTCTTTTGGAATATTGTCTGCAGTGCAAACAGTGGCCCCCAAAGAAGTGATGCTTATTAACGGAACAGGATTACAATAGCAATGGGAAGTTATCACACAGTAACCTTTGATTGATCTGTTTATCATCAGCAATGAAATAAACACATTACTTGTTAAATACTGATTAGGGTAAAGGGGGGCAAGACCCAACTTTTCCAAGAAGAGAGTGCTGTTTTCAGTAGTACCTGGAAATATTTTTTTTTCTCTTTAATCCCCCCCTCTTTCCTTATTCCCAGATCAGACAGCTGAAGCCCTTTGTACTAAAACATACAAAAGCTGAAATGGACCTACTCCAAACAGTCATAGTTTAAATTCTGGCCATATCAACATAATTTTCTTTCTGGACTTGGAGTTTTTAATGTATCACAGATTGGTTTATATTGTCAAGGAGGTTATGCTTTAACCTGCCAATTCAGCTTTGGGTGTCAGAGCCACCCAAAAAGGGAGGAAGGGCAAACAGATTTTCTTTGAGAATGGTGTTGGAGATGGTACTTAGCAGTGGGCAAGGGCTGCTTTCAGTAATAGCCCAGTTACTACTTGCTGCTTCCCATCCGAGTCATTTCCCAGTGAAAGATGGGTGACTAATTTGTGTTTTCTATGAGGTTGTATTGCCCAGGTCTAAGATACTAGAAACTTGAGAAGTCCCGGCAAGATTTTTGACAGTGCTAACTTTTATGTGCCCAGAAATGGTTTCACACAGGCAGCATTGCAGGAAGTAACAAAGTTATTCTGCAAAAGAGATCCCTTTAAAAGTATTCCTGTGAAAAGCCAAATCTTTCATCAAATACATTAATCAAACATCATCTGTTGTTCAGATATCATTCCAGGTTGGAAGAGCTTTAATCATAAACATTCTTTAGCTTGGAAAGGTCTCTTAACGGTACGCAGATAAGCATCCTGGAAGGAACTTGGTGTAGATATTTTACCTTAGTTCAGTGGGTCTTAATACAGACAAAATGCTGGTTTTCTATTGTCTGTGTAGAGTTATGTGTCTCCTGAACACTGTTCATGTGTTGGGAGTATCTGAACAATGTCTGAGTTTCAAATGCACGTGAGTAAACAGCACTTGGAATCACACCGGACAGTTTTGAAGGCTGAAATATTTTTTCAAAACAAAATACTTTAAGCAATTAAAAGGTAAAAAAAACCCCCAAACCCAACAAGTAAGACTGGTAGCAGATACCTAATATATGCATGCAGATTATTGAGTATTTGTAGAAACAAATACATGTGTATATATGTAGATATCTCTGTATAAGATCAAAGTAATGGGACTATGGCTTTATTGTAAATCTGCAGACAAGGCAGAGGAATTATCGAGATGATAATCCAGAAAAATGGTAAGGTTTTAAAATTGCAGTCATTTTGATTGAACAGAGTATGAAGATAGATGGCTTGCTTCTGATCTTAACTGTAACTGTTGAGAGTAAGTCCTGTGATTTTCAGTGGTTTAAAGATGCCGAGGATGCTGTAAAGTCAAAGATAAAATACAAGCTTGTTGCAAACTTTTGTAGAGCTCCATCTGAATTTATTTCTATCAAATCAGAAAAAGCAGCTGTATTTATCTGTAGTCTGGTGATATCTCAGTCTGTAAGAAAAGCACAAGGTATTTGTGTTGTTGTTGTTTAGTGATTTTTCTTTTGAATGAAACATTCTTGATTTTTCTTTTGAACCTGCATTCTGGTTTTACATTTATTTCATTGATTCCAGTGCATTCTGCCTTAATATTTACAAGCAGTTGAGGTTTGTGTTCTTGGGATTTTGGGCTTTTTTTTGTGTGGTTTTTTTTGGTGTGGGTAGGTTTGGTTCTGGTATTTGTTTGGGGTCTTTTTGTTTCATTTTGTTTTAGTGTGGTTTTTTTGGTGGATTTGTTTTTGATTGTGGGTGCTTCTTTTGTTTGTTTGTGTTTTGGTTTGGTTTGGTTTTGTTTTTTTAATATATAGAAGACTTATAGGTTTGTTCTTTACTTTAGCTACTCTAACTGGAGCAAAGCCAAGATTGGGCGTTTTAAAATTGAGCTGCCTTTTGTTGGGCACAATTCTTGTTGAGCTGGTCAGTTCCACGATAGTTTAAATATTGGTGTAATGCATTTTATGCACCATCTAACATACAGAATAATGCTATTATGTTGTGGGCACAAGTCTATTAAGGCTGCTGAACTTGAGGTATAGCTGCTTCCTTCAGGAGCTGAAATGAACTTGGCATCACACCGCTTCCTGCGGAAATTATAAGAATGTGCGGGACCACTCTGCTTCAGCCCTATGGAGCAGAACAGAAGGTCATCACTCGTTTACACTGCGGGTGAAAAGGCATTTCAGGAAGCATGAAAACTCCCCAAAGTAGCCGTCTCCACCCTTCTAGCTGAAAAAAAACCCAACACCTTCTTTTTGATGGGTTTCCATGCTGGAATGTTCTCTGGCTGTTTTTCAAATGCAGGAAAGCAGCTCTGTTCCTTGAGGAAAACCCTAAATAATAAAGATTTTGCCAGCAAAGTGATATAGGCCAAAAAGAAGCTAAAGGTGAATCAAAAGTGAAAAATTGAATGATTCATACAGGAAAAAAAAAAAAAGAAAAAAAGTATGATTTTATAGCCATAAAATAGATTTGGTTTGGTTCCTTAAACTATAAGTAACACAGACTATAGTTTACACTGCTGCGGGATCTAGCCTTAGTATCTGTGTGCAGAAATGATGTTTGCTAAAACCTTTTTGAATTCAGAAGTTTTCTCAGCACTGACTCTTAAGACTCAAATACTCTGTGTGTGTGCATTGCATGATCAGGTCCTATTTTTCTGCAACAGACCTCAGCTTAGATAAATAAGGAAACTCTACTTCTGGTAGTGAAAATAAATACCAGGAAGATGCAATCTCTGGTGCCCCAGGACAATGCACTTGTTATTGTGTCTTTGCTGTCAGTCACTATCTCAGAGAGCTGGTCAGAATCCAGTATCCTTCTGAAACTTGTTCAGGTACGTTAGTGAGGGTGTGCCCAAGAAAAATCCTCCCTGTCCCAGCTTCAGAGCAGATTTGCATCTAGTGAGCTTGGAGCCCAGACAGTGTGTAGCTTGCAGCTGGCTCTAGCTGATCATTATACATTTGCAAGGCTAAGCCTGAATTTGGCACTTGCTTATAACTGGACCTGTGTCTAAATCTCGGGCCCATGCACACGTAATGAATAGCTGTAGAAATGTGCCTGCTCAATTCAAAGCTGGATTTATCTTTATTCTTTTGGCAACATCCGTTTTCTCTTGCTCTAAAAAGTGTATAGTTTGTGTGGGGTTTTTTTGTGTTTTTTTTTTTTCCCTGAACGTGAAACAGGCATATATAATGTTCTATCTCATTCATCTGAATTCAAACTATGCATTATACATTGGGAAAATAGGTTGTATTTCCCAAACTTAGTCCAAACAGGAATAAAAATTGCATAACTCTTCCCTTAGAGCTAATGTGTAACACTTAATGTGCTTAAATGAGTCGTCTTAATATCTGAAGAGCTAAGAGTTGACAGTAGTATTAAATTCTAGAAAAGCAAAACATTGCAGGTTCTGTTCTTCAGAAGAAAGAACTGAGGCGATATGGGAGCTCTGACATTTTTAAAGGTCAGCCTGGTGCAGAGCCTCCCAAGCTTGGAACACTGAACTGGACTCCTGACTCTCAACTGCATTTAATTCTGGTTGGAGGAATCATTAGATTGCTGAAAGTAGTTTAAAAAACCAACCCCTCCCCCGAACCCCACAAGAACAAAAAAAACCCAGCAAACCCCCAAAGTTACTAGGTAGGTTAGATGCCTTTTTTGGTGCCTATGGAGAGGAATGGGAATTTTCTACTTGCTTTCATAAGGCCCAGCCCAGATCTGCAGGGATGGGATTTATCTAAAGGTACAGACTATATCTTGGAGTTCTTTTCTGACCCCCACGAGCAGTTGGTGTGAAGCACTGGAAAAGAGGCACCCCCAGAACAGGGTTTATTATTACCTGTCCCCATTAGAAGGAAATAACCGTGTTCTGGAAACACAATTTTCCCCTCCTGATCATGAAGGGGATTTCAATGATGCACCTGCATGTAGCTGTCCCTATTTCAGTCGTCTAAGTTAGATGAGACAAATCCTATAGTAAGCAACCAGATGAAGAAGTCAATAGCGAATGGGAATGGGACTGGGACATAGCAAAGAGGCTGGAGATCCCCGTGTCTTGGGCACCAGGTTGTTTGTGTCTCCTGGCTTCTTTTGTGTATTTGATGTGTATAAGGTTCGTAAGGAGTAATATGGAATAAAATCTAGTGGGATGTGCTACTGTGGGCTATCTTAAGGTGTACCCAAATATCTGTCCTGTGATTTGTATCTAAAACTGGTCCTGTTGACTTGTTTGAGCTGTACATGCAAAACTGTGGTGTAGAACTTGCTCCCAGTGTAGAGGCAGGGATCAGTATTTCAGGTGCTGAAGTTTCCTTTGAAATCCCTACAAGAAGGACACGCACAATTAAGGGCAAGAGCTGCCAAGCTGAGCCAGATCACAAACCTGTGTGCTACCTTTGAATTATTGTTTTTTTACCCCAGGCAGTGTAGTGAATGCCTTTTAAAATCTCATCAGACAATTCTCTAAATAGTCTGATTTTTCCACCACCCCCAACAAAAGGAAAAAAGACAGATTGGAAACGCAGGCTTTCTCAGATGCTCGTCTTGCTTTGTTATTTCAAAGGAAAGAAAAGCAGGGAGTGGACAGGCTTTTGCTCAGTTGATCCTTACTGTTCAATCATTGCCATTTGTATAGGACCCACAAAAGTACAGCTCAACCAGTTTTGCAGGTAGAGACACTGTGCTAAAAGGATTAACAGTTTAAATATGAGGGTTAATCTCTCCCTCCCTCTGGATATGGACTAGAGATGGTGCTCAATTACTTGCTATGAGAGAAAAACTGCCTGAAAGGAAATAGCTTTCTGGCTGAAATTATCAAGCAAATATCTCTGTTAAGCCTGAGCTTCATGGTAGGAATGTTCATCAGTCTCATTTCTCCCATTTTGCTGTCGCCTGTACAAGTGCTCTTGTGAGCCAGTGCTGCCAGGATCAAGTTGTTCTCGGTTGTAGTAAAGCTGAAAGGAAGATGGACACCTTCTCTCATGTGTATCTGTCTGGCAAGGTGATCGTGGGTGTAGGTGTGGTTCTGGGAGCAACTCCTGCACTAGAGGAAGCTTTATTTATTGCCATAGCTGGAACTAGAACCCAGCCTTCCTAAAGCTGACTAATTCCCCCCCAATACGCGATACTCCAGTTGAGCTGTTGCAATGTTAAGCATGTGTTTCACTGAATTGGGACCTTGATTTTGGAGAGGGAACTATTCTTAAGCTTTTGGTACGTGAAGAGCATTTCCCATTGGATCATAAATTATTTACATTCAGGTCTAGTGAAATCCCTCCTGATTTAGAGTGATGTATGGGAAAATCAGACCTATAAATTCAGTTTGAATAATTCTTCTGGTAGATCTGGAAATATTTAAACTCATTCATTTTTTATAGTACTGTAAATTTAAAGAATTTAATTAAAAAAAAATTGTTTCTTCTGCTCTGTCATATAACTTGACTGTCACAGAATGGACCCAGAAGCAGCCATTGTACGTTTGTAACGTATGTTGCATTTGGGCTGCATTCTTCACCACCTGAGATGGTGTGGTCCCATGTCTGCATCAAGCCACGAAGAAATTGCAGGAGGATAAAGCCAAGTGATGGTGTGGAGCGTGGCAGAAGTACAACCTGGATGCATGTCTGTGAGGACAGTTCTTTTTTTCTTTTGTTCCCGCTTCGTATTTCTTGGCACCCTCCTGTTAAGACAAAGATGTAACAGCCACAAAATTTGTCTTTGCCAGTCTTTGCTGTGTAACCTGGAACAAAAAGTTTTGTTTAGGTTGGATAGTAGGAAAAATGTCTTCCTCAAAAGGGTTGCCAGGCCTGGCCCAGGCTACCCAGGGCAGTGGTGGAGACCCCATCCCTGGAGGGGTTTCAGAGCTGTGGAGATGTGGTGCTGAGGGACATGGTTTTGTGGTGACCTGGCAGTGCTGGGTTAGTGGGTGGATTTTATAATCTTTAGAGGTTTTCATCCAACCAAAATGATTGTATGATTCTGTGTTCTCTGGGTGTCAGTTTATCACAAATGATGAGTAAGTTTATCCTTGCCCTGACCATTATGGAGCTACGAAGTTGTTAAGATGGACAGTGTTCCTCTCCAAAGCATGGTGTATTGTACACTTGCAAGATTCATCAGAGTAGGAACCGCAAACAGGAGGTGTGTAGAGTGTCACCGGGCTTTGGCATTCCCTGCGAGTTCAGTTCAGTCCCCAGCAGCTGGCTGTTGTGCCTTGGAAAGGAAGCAGCGCTGGACTCGGTGTGCCAGCAGCAGAGAGTCCATGCGGCTGTTCACCGTCCAGCTGTGCCCAGGGCCCCGGTCTGGGCAGCAGCTTGGTGCCGAGCCTGGTGGGGACCTGTGCTCCCCGATACCTGGCTAGCAGGGAGGTTTCCCCTGTAGCAGCACCCAGCTGTGCCTGCTTGCCTCTTCTGTGAACCCCAGAACAGGCAAATGGGACGGGAGCTGTCAGCTTGGAGGGATGTGAAAAGAAGCAGAAAGGAAAGGTGGTGTGGTTTGCTCTAGTGTGTGTTTATGGAGCAGTCTTGGTACGTCTCTTGGGGTTTGAGGACATGTAGTGCTCTGTGGCTTCCAGATTATTAGTGGTGTGAGGGCTATGCCAAGAGTCAAAATTGGCTTTTCTGCTTGTAAAGAATGTCAATGTGGCAATGTCAGGATAAGATGAACAATACTGTAATTCATTATCTTGAAGGCTGAAAGGGAATTGTAAATAAAGACAGAATAGGGATTCATATGGAGATGCCAAATCCAACTCTGTGTAACGTTGGTACCTCAATTATACAACAGGGTGATGAAACAAAGACATTTTTCACTTGATGTTTTTTATCAATGACTCCTCTTAATGCTAACAAATGAAAGCTAAAAAAACCCTCACTTTTAAATTTCTTTTTGTGCATCTGTTTCCTTAGCTCACCTACATGCTTTTGAATTAACCCTGACTAAATTTTAAACACTGGCAAGTGACCTTCTGTGTGATTTGAATGTTTTGGGAAAGTCACTTAGGCTTCTAGTTTACTGAAACCATTTTGAAACCTGTTCCCTCTCTGTAGAGCTAAATGAGACATGACCTGCACATTGCATTTCTTCTGGAGGACTTCTACAGTTTTTAAATCTTGTAACATTTACTGTGGTGTCATGAAGAAATAGAGAAGGCTGCAGGAGCTTTAAAAGAGCTAGATAATTCACAGCCTCTTGTTTCTAAGCAGTGTTTTGCGATGAGCTAACATCAGATTTCGTATGGCTGGTCAATAAGTGGTGTTCCCCCACCACCAAAGGGGAAAAGAGTTGCTGTACCCAGGCCCTGGCAGACTATCGGTTTTGTCCCTTCCTCATACAGGAACAGGAAGGCAGGTGCACTGAACTTCTTCAGTGAAGAAGCAGAGGATGCTGCAGCATCAAATTTCCCCTTGACCCACCTTTCCGATGCCCAAGTTCGGACCTGTGCTACTTCACATCCTCCAAATGACACAGATGGCAGGATAGAGCCAATCGGAAGCACTTGATAACAAAATGGCAATTCATTTTGCAATTCCTTCAGCATTCGTGCTAACAATACTGGTCCTGATGGGCTCCTTGGGTATGAATGTAGCTTTCAATATGCAATTCCACAGGAATTACACCACTGCTCAGCTCTCATTAAGTCTGCTTTATTGTAAAGTGTTGCTGAGAAATCCTCCTATTACTGATACAGGACAACTGCTTTGCTTCAAAGAACTGCCTGATTTCCAAAAGCTCCTGTGTGTGTATCTGCAGGGTTTTTTTTAATACTCTCTTTACAGTGCATTATCTCACTTTGTTTATGTTTTGGACGTTAATGTGATGTGTTTAAGTATGTAAATTGCCATAATGTGAGGAAATGAGATGTTAAAAATAGCTATGGAGCACTGAATAGAGTGGAGTGGGGTAAGGTGGCCAGTGTGGGAGGAGATGCTTTTGGATCCAGAATTTCTCTCTCCATTTTTTTTTTTTTTAGAGAAGGTAAATCCCTCCCTGAGGTCAAACCCCCAAAAAAGAAATCTGATTATAGGTACTGATTCTACGGGTAAATCAGGTTTTACCTGCTTACTGCAGGTAAGAACCTCATGTTTTTAAAAGCACCCAGTGTCTGCTGATCTGCAACATGGGAATTCAAGGCTGACCTCAGGCCCCAGCAGTGCTGTACCTTGAGAAGGAACTGGCACCCATGTAATATAACCACATGATTTAAGAACCAAGTTAGCAACCCTAACCCAAGCCACAAAGGGTTATCTATCACCACAAAGGTGATCTATCTGCCAGATGCCTGCTTTTTTTGTCCACTGTTGGCAGCATCGGTTCCTAAAATCCTGGGGACTACCTCCAGATGTGTGGCTCAACTACACGCGGTGTACCTTGGAGGACCCTGAGTACAAGATCAGCTCCAAACTATGTTAATCCCTGATTTTATGGTCTATATTCATTCTTTGATCCACTCTTTACAAAAGCTCTGGACAAAAGGGGTTGCATCAGAATGATGAGGTGGTTTACATAGTGGGATAGCTGTACAAGAAATTTTGCTGATAACTTGGAGATTTTCAGTTGTGAATTACAACTGTCAGCTTTTGCTCAAAGGCCTAATGTTCATCCCCCTATGTTTGAGTGAATGGGGTCAATCATTCCCCAATCAGCTTGATGCCAAAATAGTGAAAACAACAACAAAAATCAGTTTCCCAGCTCACACTTTCAGGCAACCTGCCCCTACGGCTGACCCAAGTGATAGGACTTGTCATGACCATCCAACCCTCATTTCTGTTACCTAAAATCCCAAGTCCATTAGTTTGAATCTGTGTTGCTAATCACTTCCCCTGCAGCTGCCTGTGAAGGTCTGAGGAGATTTACTGTCCTGTAGTCATGTGCTGAAACTCATCGTCACTTAATCTCTCTCACCAGTGCAGTAAGTGGCCACCACCTGCACCTCCCTGGCTCCTTCCTTCTTTTCTGGGTGTCCTGGTTTGAGTGAGAACAGAACTAATTCTGTTCAGTAATTTTACTTTTCAGCTCGGTTCTTTTAATTAACTGCATTGTCTGAAGGCAGCAGCCTGTTCTCACAGACAGTGTCTGCTTCCAGCAGTGAGAACACCCCATGGTTAGAGTCACTAACAAGGGTTGGGGTGCAGAGCAAGGCCACTGCTGGGCCTTGTGCACCACTTTGGGGGTGCAGAAAGGGAAAGGCTGCACCTGCAGGGAGAGGCGGCCAGGACGGGTGACCCTAAACTGACCAGCGAGGGATTCCAGCCCATATACTCCACATTAGGTTTAGAGCTGTGGGATCCGAAGGATTTCTGGGCTCTCCTCCCCTCTTGGGCTGCTTTGCCAGCTTTTGCTTGGCTCGGCTCGAGTCCTCTTTTGGTTCCTTCCTCAGAGCACCCAAGGAGGACTCTGTCCATTCTGCCTTCGATCTGATCTGCGTGTTCCTGACCCCGGTACCAGAATCCAGCTCCTGAACACAGCTCCCGGCTGCTGCAGGGCCCAGTCTGGGACTGCCCCGGTGCCTCCACAGCATCAGTGGTGACGGGGATGGAATTACCATCAGGGGGGTTGGGTTCCATACTAGTTTTGTATATATTTGTATATATTCCATTTTTATAATTATTAATTTCATTTCATTCAAGCTGTTCTAGTTTCCTTTTCTAATCGCTCTCTCTCCCTTGTTCCCTTTCTCTTCCCCTCTGGGGAGGGAGGGGGGTTAACAGAGAGTGGCTGTTATAGGTCTAAGGGGCTGCCCTGACCCTAAACCGTGACACTGGGTTAAGTTATCATGCGGCAGTGCACTGAGGGACACAGAGCTCAGCAGGAGGGTTGGTCATTGCTGCTGGGCTATCCCACTGAGACAGCTCCTTCCAGGCCCTACCCAACATCACCCGCACCAGCGAGCCCAGAGAAATGCTATTTGGTGGTGGTTGTGTGGCTGCATGTCCCTTAATGCTTCTCAGCCATGGTGGCCACTGGTTGCTCTCATTGCTGTAACCTCCTGTGATTTCACAGGCGAGGAGTGAAGCTGTTCCCATAAGAAAGAGGCTCAGGGTTGCAGTGCCTGCGGGATGAGGTTGCGGTGATTGATAGGTATTCAAGCCGCGGGGCCGCGTTCGGACTCTGCGCTTGTTTGTGTAGCGCTGGGAAGCATCTGTATCTGGCCTCCAGCCCCGGAGGAGCTGTGTGAAAGCCCTGATAATCAAAACATGTTGCCTACTGGCAGCGCAGCATTAAAATCAGTTCTAATGAAGGGTTCTCTGTCGTCTCTTGGGATTTGCCTGTCACACCGAACCCTCCTTCATCCAGCTGGGAGGAAGCCTGGGGATGAATGTGGCAGAGACAATGAGGCCCCGATGGCCCGCTGCTGGGTTGCTGATTACCATATTAATGTGAGGCGTCCCAACTGAATGCTGGGCAAAGGACAGTACATCTTTAATTGGAAATATAAAGGACTGCTCATGGCCCAGCTTGAACTGGGAGGATTTATGTCTCTCCCACTAGATGGGATTGAAGGGAATGGTATGATTCACTGAGCGGCGTGCATGTTGCCTGATTTACTGCCCATCATTTACATTCCACTAAAGTCAATCAGTGCAGAAGGTCATTCCCAACCTGAATTTTTTTCACGTTAAATCTTTTCTGTCCCAGACTTACAGTCAGGCCAGGCGAGACACTTGGCAACCCAAGCTGGTTTTGAGGTTGTTAACTTTAACTCTCCGATTAGGAGAAAGGAGGCTGTAAAAACAAAAGCAAACCAGAAAATGCTTATGTGTCCATTGACGGAGTCTGTACACATGATAAATTCAGCAGACTCAACAAATGGCTGGTTCCCTTCTATTAAATCTGTACTTGCGTATTTGTCATGATGCTGATGAATTCCTTATGCTCTGGGTCAGCAAGGCTAGTTCTGCCAACCCTGCCTGAATCATGTATTTGGTGGTTTGCCTAAAATTTTGGCCTGTTGCTATTCACATGAGCTGGGCGAAGACTTGAACGTTGACGTGGTTTAGATGCTTCCCCCCCAAATGGTGCTGTTAACACAAGTAGCCTAAAGCATGCTAGTTAACACATTGAAACTACTCTAATACTTTCCTAATGAATCATCTTCCACAAGGTTGCAAATCTACTGGCAGTGTACTGGCAATTTATAACAGAAAATGAGGACCGGCCTTCTATATTTGATGTGGGGTCTGGTTCCCAAGTCCAATGTGCAGCTCAACCTGCAAGCTTGGAAACAGCTTTTAGTTTGACAGAACTAAATAGGAAGCCTGTTGATTTGCTTACGCAATCTTGTGACATTACCTATGTCTGTGTGTTTTGACAAGCTTACATTTAGCCCTGAATTCTTACTCAAACAATTTATTATCAAATGATGATAATACAGGGTGTTTGCTTTTGCAAGATTTTGAGTAAATAGGAGCTGAATTGTGATCTATTGGCTTGATTTTTTATTTTATTTTGTAATCTGTCTCTGAACAAATAACACAAAATAAATGTGACATCAGTCTGAATTAGAAAGTGAAATTTCAATTACATTTGAACAATATATATTTAATAGGACTCTAGTGGTGTCAGTAATAACTCTAGAGGCCACTGTTTGTTATAGTAGAAGAGCAAGTAATTTGAAATTTATGCTTTATAAGGTATTTTTTGATAGGAAAGGAGAGAAGATTTAGGAAAAAAAACTTAGCTCAACTGTTTCAGCTGTTCTTTCCTCTGTACTTTTTCTCTCTCCAAATTTTGAAATTTTTAGAACTTGTTTTTAAAAAATCTTTTAGTGGTGATTTCCCATTAAAAGAAATAATCAGGCTGGGCATTCCTCAGTAATTAAACTGTCTCGTGTGATGGTGTATCCTGTGTTCTGCAAAATATAACTGATGAAATCATGTAACTAACACATAAAACATAAGATCAGTGCTTATGTGTGAAACGAAGAACTAAGTAACAGTTAAACATCAGCTGGAGCAGATTTGCGTGGGTTGGTTTGTGTGTGTGTTATCTGGTGAATGACTAAACAAACGGTTTGACTTCCATGGGATTACAGAAGTATGTAATTTTTAGGAGTATAATTGGCTTTCTTGGTTGGGATGTACTGGTGAATAGCTTGTTGTCCTAATTGGGTAGCCTGCCTGATTAACTCACAAGAGCAGCTCATTGGTGACCTAAGCCACTTAAACACTTCAGGAGATTATTGCAGATTAACTGTTCTAGGGTCATCTTAAAGGACTTAAAGTATTTACTGACATCTCTAAACTGTTCAGAGCTGCAGGGCTCACCTCCTAGTTATAATTGTAACTGGAGCAATAAATAGTTATTCAGCAGGCAACACAACATCAGCAAATCGGATATCGAGCTATTTATTACTTACGACAGTGTGTTGCTTTTAGCAGCAGTGTATCTGTACTGCAACAGTAATGAGAGGAGCCTCGGAGGTGAGCCTTTGGATATCTTGCTCAAAAATAGTTTTAAGCCAAAGTGGTATTTGTCCAAATTTCACCTGATGTGATGTTGTTGTTGGTGCTCCACAGAAGTGTCTCTGGTTCTTCCTTCTCTGTCCTTTGTGCCTGGCAGTAGCAGACGTGTGCATGAGCTCCTGGAAGATGCTTTGTGTTGCCTGAAAAGAGATTTCTCTGCTTGTGTTGATAACGGTTATATAGCATCTTGACCCTTTCTTTATCAAAGTACTCCTCTTTTTTATAGCCATGTGACTGTGTTAGGTTGCAGGTCAAATATGGGCTTTAATGTGAATCTCGTTGTTGTGTAGGTGACTCAACAGCATGGGCAGATTGCTCACAAAAGTCAGCAACAACTGCCCGTAGCAGGGGGTTTGGAACTAGATGATCTTTAAGGTCCCTTCCAACCCAAACCGTTCTATGACTCTCTGAAATTCCTCAAATTCTCAGCATCTCTTAACAGCACCCAAAAATGATATTTCTCCACAGACCTTAACAACCTTTTTTGATAAGCATTTGTGGAGATTTTCTTTGTTTTCTTTAAAGGATTTCATGGTGGTAGGGTAAGGGTCTCCTGGACTTGAATGGAGGAGGTTGTGTTGACCGTAGGGACTGTAGATCACTTCTGTTCACTGGTGAGGTTTGAGAGTCCCCCTCTAGACCTCATCCACAGTTGCTTGTCCCACCCTTATGTTGGATTCAGGGTAGTCTCAAGGTCTTAAAAGATCACTAATAAAATTTCTCTGACCTAACTGTATGCGTATTTTATATATGAAATAGAGCTATTTGTACTTTTTAAATGTGAGTATAATTATGTGTCTTGGCTGTGGGAAGGGTTTCCCTTTTTTCTTGCTGTGCAGGGATTATTCACATTTACATAAAATCTTTTAGTGAAGAAGTTGTTACTTCATCAGGCTAGTGTTACGTGCTGGACTAATACGATTTGTCTCTTTAAGGAAGATGAAGACAAGACTGTTCTTGTTTGGGGTCACCAGGGATCTTGTACAGTCAGTATAAAAATCCATTCAGAACAAAATTCAGACCTAGATTTTATTTCCCGCCCCCCATCCCCCACCCCAGATCATTGCAACTATGTACTTCTCCTTTATAGACTAAAATAAACAAATCTCTCTGTGAGATGTACATGACATATACAGTGCCTGGATCTTGCCAGCTTAGCTATTATTGCAACCCAGCCATACTGGTGCATTGTCTATTTTGAGAATCTGGTTTTGTCAGGGACTATGCTTTCTTACTTATTTGGACATAAAAGAATGCAATTGCACAGGAATTTTAACTATTGGAATAGTTTCTTCTCCACATGTGTTTTTCTAAGGACTGTCCTGATGCAGTTTTCTTCAGTTTCTTTGCAGAAGACATAAATATTATTTTGTAATTGCACACAGCTATGTTGTTAGAACTGTCAGTCGCTTTGATGCTGACTGTAACCTGTGCCAAACTACACTCTAGATGTTTTTCAGCATCTTTGCCAGTGAAAGGTGATAGTAATATAAAATAAATATAATTAAAAAAATCAAATTTGGAAAGTAAATCAGTAAAAGGAATCTCAAAATTCTTTATCTCAGTGAAAAATCTAATTCTAATTTATTTTTCACCCTATTATATAAGCCTACATAAAAAATTAGAAGGTAACAGTATATTGGCAGAATAGCTGTCTGTAATTTACCTAAGCTCAGGTCCGTAGAGCCTACAAATTCTTTGTCATTTTTGAAAGCAGTAACGTTATTAATGCATCTTCGCCTTTCCTTGTCAAAATTGAGTAATTCTGGGTTGCAGTTTTTATTTTAGTCTTGTGCTGTGCTTTTTTTGATTCTGCGCCAATGAGCTTCCAAAAATCTGGAAGTGTTGTAGTGATCTTTATTATTTGGTAATTTCTGCTTCATAAATATACTCGCATCTTTCGCCCACAGTAAAACTAATGCAGCTGGAGGACTGAAAGGACAAATTAGAAAACACAATTTCAACAGGATGACCGCTGAGGCGCTGAAGACATTTGTAAGCTGACCTCTTTGCTCTATGTGGGTACAATGCTGGAAGGGTTGCATGGCCACTTAGCTAAGGTACTGGAGTAGGTTAAGGTTCCTATTCAACCAGGCGTGTTGACCTCAGGCACTGGATGCCTGTGCCCAAATGCTCTTGACTTCTTGGCTCTGAGCACTGAGATGACCAACAGTGTGCATCATGATGGGCAAACGTAGCTGCCTGTCCACCATACCACCCAGTGACTGTGACTGTAATTCTCAGATCAGCCCATTAACGTGAAGGGCTTTATCACAGCTCTGTTCTACAAAATGTTTTTGTAAATGGATGGACTCGACAGTGCAAGATAAAAAAGGACACTTCTATAAAATATGCATCCACGTAGGAATTATTATTTGTGTATTAATCCTTAACTCCTGCAAAAGTTTCAACTTTGGACTACCATTTTAAGAAGAAAAGTGTAATCTTTAAGAATCAGTGTTAATTCACAATTATTAATATATTTCCCCTTTTAAGATGATTCTGGTACTAAGCACCTCTTTTTCTCCTCATCAAAAGTGTGAAGAGTGTATGAAGTGAGCTATTTTGGGGTTGGCTATGGATTAAAATTCAGAAGCGTGGTTATTAGCTTTTGATATTTTCTTGGAAGTTGATGCTGTTCTTCCCCATTCTCCTTCCCCTGAAGGTTGTAGAGAATGCTGTGCTTAGCAGAATAATAAAAATAAAACAAACACCTGCCCTCAGATTGGTTCAGTGACTGGTACCACAGAAAAACAGGGGAAAAAAATCCTATCAAAATGATGTTCAGTGTGTGTGATGTGCATGTTTAAGACAAAAAGCAGAAATACAGTCTGCATGGTTCTCTTAAACAAAGTTTTTATAATGAAACTATGGTTCTATTATAGTTTCTGTATGAAACTTGAGTTCTTATTGGGAAGCACTGGAAGACCATGAGTTCTTCAAGGATTTAGCATGTCTTCACATAGATGCAGACTTGCAAAAAGCATCTGTGACGATGTCATACATATGAAAAGATGGACCCAGAACTTCCTGAACTTGACACATATATATATAGAGATATATATATATAAAATTTTTTTTTTAATTCAGTTCTGTGAAGTGGAAGCAATGACATATTCCTGTTCCATGAAATGGTAGTCGGTTTTGAGACCTTTGTATGTATTTAAGGAAACACAGTTCTCACTAATTGGAGCAAAACAAAGGCAAAATGTTCTTATACAGTAGCAAGACCAAATGTATTATACTTCAAAAGTGTTGTTCAACTAGGAAAGTGTAAATATTTTGCTATGGAATGGCTGAATTCTGGAATTACTCTGTATTAGCTTTGCCTTTCATTTATGGCTCAAGACCACCCAGTGAGCTACTGTTAAATGGGAATGAGTTGCAGAAGTTTCCTTTCTAAAGGCTGTATTATATCTTGCCTCGTCTCTGTGTGGTCACCTATACTTGTGTAAATACAGTAATGAATTGCATCCCCTTTGCAGAGAGAGAGGTAATGAGACAGGATGCAAGTAGTAAAGAATTAGTCCCTCCATGTCCTATTCCAGGCAAATCTTAAAGTCTTTTTGGCCATGTTCACTAAACAAGAACAATGTTTTCCTTCATTTGCCTTTCCTTCTGTCAGTCTCTTGTGTTTTCCCATTTTCTTCTCTTCGCAGTAGACCAGTGCAAACAGCTGTAACCACAGGGAAAGTATAAAGCTGGCTCTTACTGGTCAGCTGAAATCTCAGCTTTTGCCACATCATTTTCTTGGGTAAGTGAGGAAATTGAGCTTAAGCTCAGAGATCTAGGGTCAGTGTTTGGGTGCTTTCAGCTAGGATATTTCTCGGGGCATGGCCATGGAATGGCAAGAGCATGTGTTGCACTGAATACAGTTGAGAGCGACAGAAGAAGGCGATTAGACCACCTTACTGGCACAGGAAGTAATTGCTGTTTGAGTAATGCTTTCTCTTACTGACTTTGAAAAGACACTATTATGGATGCATCTAATCAGGGATAAAACCTAAGGCAGATTATCTCAAAGCCATGCATTTAATTCATTGGAATCTGCTTCATTCCTGTTTAGATACGAGATTTCTGGAGAGTAGCTTAATCCTTTGGTGGTGTATCATGCACCTACCAAGTTAGACAGAAAAAAAAGAGAACTATTAAGAATCTCCTCCCCCAGACTTCCTCTCTTCTCTCTCAGGTAGGCTCATCTCTCCCCACTTACTGGTTTCTGAGCAATCTTCCTTAAAACAGGCTCCACCCTAACTGTAAATGAGTTTGCTGAGGCAATTCCTTGTCTGTCAAACAACTTTTCTTCTGTTGGTGTTATACCCATCCCCTCTGCTGTTCTGTATCCTCCTGAAATGTGACTTCTTATATTTGGCCATGCCAAAGGGTAAGTTTAATATGTGCTATGCTTCTGCGTGTGCAAATTAGTGATCAAACTCTGGAAGTAGAATTGTCCTAATGATATGTTTCAACTACATGACCCAATAAGTCATGTGCTGTTGAATAATCAACACTGACTTTACATGACAGTTGCTATTTTTTCCCTTTTTTCTTCCCCCCCCGTCCCCCCCCTTAGCCAGGGTTCACTTTATATGACATGGACAGTTGTGGTGCAAACACACAGAAATAGTTGTCTAATCCTCTTATTTGAGAGCAGTTTTCCTGTGCTCTGTTTTGATCCTTTATAGTCTCAGTGAAAACATGTCAGATGGAAGAGTCCTTAACACTGAAAAATCACTGTTCTGATTGGACCTGAATCATATAGATCAGCCGTCAGTGTTCAATGAGGACAAGGTGTTGCAGTTCAATAAGCAGTGGAGGTACGAATGACCCTGGTTTGGGATGCCTATCCATCACACGGTGATTGATACTACACCTGGAAGTGCCTTGTAGAGTAAAAGACCCCGAAGTAAAAAGGTTTGAATTCTTTACTGGATAGCTTGAAATGTAAGAGTTGTTTTTGCTGTTTACAAACAGGGTTTGAAATTGTGGTATTGACATAGTATAGAACAACAGGCCAGGAAAAGGCATCTCTGTACAAGCCTTCTTAGACAGCAGCTTTAAGCTGTGTATTTCATGAGCTTTATTTTAAAACTACAAATCACGTTTGTAGATTTTGTTTGAGGTTCATCTTGTCTTTGACTAAAGAACCGGAGAATTTGGTAAAATAGGCAAATCCTGAGAGTACAAAAGCAGCATGATGTTTTCTTTGTACGAAAAAAAGCAGAATCTAGTGGAACTGGTTATGAAGAATGTTCCAGCAGTCCCGTGAGGACTCGAGAGGTGGATAGCCTTGGAAGGAGGGCATGTCTCAGTCTATGTAAATCCTCTTTGTGGTGAGGGGTGCAGGCATCTTCTGTAAAAAAAACATACAAAAGAAGAATGAATTTCTTTAGACTTGTCCCTTCCTTGCAGACTTAAAAGCAATCAAATTCTCTGCGGGGCAAAATCTGTGCATCTCTGCTCTCTTTCTAATGCATTGTTTCGTTTACCTTGCAAATAATGTTTGTTGGTTTTGGTTTTGTTTTCCAGTTACATCTAATTATATCTCTCAATACAATGAGGTAAATTAGTCCTTGCTAGACAGGCCTTTTCTTGGTCTTGGAATTTTGTTCTTGGAATTAATTGCCCAGTGTAATGTTTTTGCCAAATCTTCCATTTCCTGTGTTACCAAAACCATGGGCGGCCCGAGGGGTTTTTTGCGAACATCAAACAGATGAGGTGTGTTGCCAGAATAGATGTTATGAGAGGTTAATATGCATGGTAGTTAAGGCACATTTCAAGAGTTGGGGTCCATGGGCTGATTTCAAGGTCTTGTCTTGTTTTGTTGGCCATAATATCCTGGCTTTGGGCACCCTCCTTGGATATAAGAACTAGCAATTATAAACCATTGTGGGCATGTGATTTAGTTTTTTCTTCTCCTTTTTTTTTTCCTGTCCTTTATAATTTACTTACCCAGAAAAGCTTAGCTCAAATCTCATTTGCCATCTGGAAATCTGTGTGGTCCAGCTCTTCACTGCATTAGTGCATCCAAGAATGCAGAAGGTAAAAGTAAATTCCTTGAAATTGGCATATGCAACACATGGGCAGGGTTGCAGGATCTTGAAACACAGATGAAATGGGTTGCAAACATTTTTCTGCTATATGGCATTGCCTCTGTGGGTCTTCCTCAGGGAAATGAATTCTCTTTCTCTTGCCAGTTCAGAGAACTTGTGAGTTGTAAAACAACTGAATACTTTTGTAAGAAGTATGAGCCTCAGGGTTTCTAAGACTCTAGTCTGAACTTCAAAACTTTGTGTGACTTGTCCTTTTCTGTCTCTCAGGGGAAACAAAACTTGCTGGAAACCATCACTTTTGTGCAGGCTGAGGAAAAACTTGAGTTGAATGTCCTGCTCTTGTTCTGGTAGCACCTTTGTCCAAGGAAGGGAGGAAAGGAGTTGCAAAGAAACTGCCTGTAGTTCTCTGTGCATGTGCCCACATTGGTCAGCAGCCAGGTTGGCCCGGCTGCGTAGTTCATTCAGTTCCTCGTGAGTTTGTTCAGATGCGCCTTCTAGATTCTTGCAGTTTCCTTGGTAAAATATGGAAGCTAAAGGAGTTAAAAAGCATAACTTGATCTTTAGTTATTTATTTTAAATATGGCCAGGAGAGAGGACGTCCTCTGGTAGTTTATACAAGTGTAGTAATTGGCAATCTTGAGTTGTACTGAGTGTGAATGGGAAATTACCTGTCAGCAAAGAATCAAGAGTGCTTTAGGAACTGGTATGCTTGCAGAATATAAAGGAAAAACTCCACTTTTGATCGTGCTGCTGGGCTTCATGAAGACTGAGCTGTGACAGTCCTTCCACTCCTTCCTCCCCTCACTTTCTCACCCTTCACAAACACAGAGTTCATTGCTTAAAAATCCCACCTACACGAAGTTGTGTGTGGAAAGTAATGGTGTGGTGACAGAGAGCTATGGAGCTGCTTCTGCACGGCTATTGGATTAAGATCCATCGCCAGATGACTGATATGTGACCCACAGGTACCACATATGTTACCTAATGACCAGTCACTTAATTATAGACTAGGTGACATGTTTATAAGGGTGAACTTTAGAGTGCTATTAGGGAATGGACAGATGAACTATATGGGTGCCCTCCGGGTAGATTTCACCCAGACTCTTCTGCCTCTGTGGACCCATTACACAGTAATTAGGGTGATTTTTAAGTAGGATGCAAGGAGTTAAATGACTAACCTTATTATTGCTTCATTTGTCACTGTGCTAAGTGCTGCTTTGGGGGAGGTGTCTTGAAAGAAAGTGAGAAAGAAAAGAGAATGTAAGGTGTAAAGTCGCTTCTTCCCTAAATCCACATGTGGACAGCGAGAACATGAAGAAAGTGTGGATTTTTCCAAAGCTAAGACTGATTCTTTGCTTTAACCATGGAAATGTCCATGAATCAATGCCGGCTGCGTGATGGTGTTCCATGATAATAGTGTGTTCGTGCTCATAACTTTTTCCTTTGCAATCCTAAGAGCAAGGTCTGCATCTTGTGGACATACTAATTAGATTCACTCAGATCTTTTCAGAAGGTAATTTGTACATTCAGTTTTATTTTTTCCTATATCAAGAGGTATATGCATATATAGTTGAGATACATGACTCTCCATCTTCTCTGGGCTGGAACATAATCACATCTTAAAAGCAGGCTGCTTGGCCCTCTGTCCTTTCTGGTGGCAGGGCTGTCTGATGTCCATCCTCACTGGCATTGGGACAGCTGCTTGCAGGTTCCTGGCCTGAGTGTTGGCAGAACCTCAGCCCTGGCCTTCTAACACTGATCTCGAACCTTTGATTTAGCAACAGGGTGAGTGTGTGTTGGGCTACAGGCTTTTCTCATGCTGGCTCAAGTCAGGGAGTCAGATATCCACAATAACGGCCAGTGCCTTGCTTCTGGGTGACTGGAAGAATTTGCAGTCCTTTGTTTTGTGTTGGGTGTTTCGGTTTTGGGAAAATGTTTTTGTTTTCCCAATTAGTGCCGTTGGGATTTTGTTGTGGAGGGGAAACGAATGGTTGTCTTCATTTATCAGGGTTTAACATCCACTTGCTCTTGAACTCTTAAATGAAGCCATGAAGCACTGAGTCACACGAATCAGTTGTTGTGTTCTGGTGCCAGCAGTTTATTTCCAGTGTCTATACACTAGAGACTGCTTGAGGACAGAATTTTACCAGTGCCCTTCGTTTTGTTTTGTGCACTCAGCCGAGTCTCTTTTCAAGTAGTCATAGTAGGAGGAAAAAGAAAAATCTGCAGGGTAGATTTACCTTGTTTTTCAGGAGATAATAGTTGCTGTAGAGTATCTCGAACTGAAGGGAAGGAGATGGGTCTGAGATTCTCGACCTCTGCTTTGCACCAGCTGACTGGGAGCCAGTTCTAATCCAGGAGAAATGTAGGTGCTTTAAGCGGTGATGTGTGAGCTACTATTCCTGTTAGGATAAATGTAAATGAACTGGATGTAAAGATCATTTTGAGAGGTTTTATATGGTCCAGCTGCACTCACCAAGGGGAGCATTGTTATGACCTTACTGTACATATGCCACAATGTACTGAATGTTCTTGAAAAGTTGAGGCCTTTGAGGTGTTAAAGATTTCATTAAATTGGCTACATATTCTTAATTTAATGCAATGGGCCTCCTGCCTCTTCAGGATCTCTTCAGGACCTTTCAGGATCAGCCTTATGGCAGAGAAAGAAGAGATCATCGATGCCAAACCCCCTGGAAGTTGGCAGTGTTTTTTTCTCCCTTGTGGCAGCTATTACTGTTAGCACTTAAAGGCTTTTGAAAGTTTTAGAAAGTTTTTAGAAAGTTTTTTTTTTAGAAAGTTTTAGAAAGATTCCTCACCCTTCCCTGCTTCTAACCTCTGTTTATGAAAATGGCAATGGGAAGCAGTTAAATGTTTAAAAAAATGTTTTAGGAATTCTTCCCTCCCTCCAAAAAAAACCCAGCAGAAATACCTAGCTGGGACATGGGAGATGTAAAACATGTGGAGATCTAAATCAGGTTTTTGTTCACCTGGAGATCAAGGTGGACGTATGGATTTTTTCGCCCCTTTTTAATGCACAGTTATTAGACACAGTGTATTTTTCTTTAAATTGTGGCTTTTAAATCCTTCCAAAGGGGCAGGGATGTATTTCATACTCAGTGATGACTATCAAAATACTGTTTTATTTCAATTTACTTTCCTTTTTCTTTTTTTTTTCCTTAGGATATTTTAGGGCAGCTTTTAAATTTTTTTTAATTTTTTTTTAAATATTTTTTTTGGTTTGTTTAGCTTTTCCACCAAAGCACCATGAGTCTGCCACAAGTTCTGCTTCATCTGTGCATCCTACAGCTCACCTTGGTCAAGCATAAGTGGTGGATCCTTCAAATGCTAGGCAGTGTTCCCCAGAAAGAAGTCCCCATGGAGAAGCCAGACTGTACATGCCTGGCTGCCACAGACACTGAACGTGCAGCTGCCATGGTGGAACTTCAGTTTGTTCAAATAAATGGAATAGAAGCAGTTTGAGGGAGATTGAAATGTATCTCTCCTTCCAATGTTTTTTTCACTATAGATTATCAATGTGCTGATGACAAAGCAGAGATGCTGTTAGTTTCACAGTGCTACTGTGTTCAGCAGTCTAAAGAACTTGGCTCAGAAATAGTGAACCTCAACAGCTCAGCATTTTCCTTCTATTTATTATATTTTTCTTAAAATATTGTCATTAAAGTATTGCCATCAGCTATTTTGCCCCGTAGAAAACCTGTGGGTGGAACATGGAGCTAATTCTGAGATGGAAGACTTGCACTTTAAATCTTCTACAGACTTTTCACTGTGTCCTAAGTAGACCCTTTGACAGCTTTTGCCAGTATGGCTTCTTTGGGTTCAGACTCTGCCTTTCATATCAGGAAACTTTCATAGACAGAAATCCTTTTAGAGCTGAGATCAAAGGGAGCACAGTCTGAACGCCATTGCCGTCTGACTTCAAACAAACAACAAACGACCCCAGACAAACTAACGAACAAAAAACCTCTTGTGGTTATTACTAAATTACGCTATCTGTGGGGAAATATTGTTACTAGGTCTTTGAGTAACTTTTGTCCCTCTTGGAATATGTAGTTGGACTTGGTCTCCTCTTCTTCCTGTTGCTGCTCTCTCATCTATGATGACTATCTTGCCTCTCATTTCCCAGAGTAGTCTGAGACTGGAGTCTCCCGGTAGCTGCTTTAGCTGCTATTCACCTCAAAATACCACTATTTCTAGGTGTAGTATGAGGATCCACCACTGCAGTCTGATTTCTGGGCAGCAAGTTGTTCACAGGGTGGTGGTTGGTGAGGCAAATGACTCATGCTGGAAGTGTGGTGATGAACCTCCACTTTGTGCAGCAGTTGTACTCAAGATGACAGAGCTCACAAGCATACAAAAACAAACTAAGAAATAAGCAAAAACCTCATCCCTCACAGTCAGTGGATTTCCCTGAATTCCTGCCGGTGAAGGGGGACCTGGGGTTTCCAGGCTCCAGGGGCTTTCTTTAAGGATGGCTATAGCAGTATGATGTGGAGCGGTCTGTTTTCCAGGGGCAGGTGTGGATCAAACAGCTAACACGAGATTTCTGATAAATATCCTGTGGCATGACATTATTGATTTCATCTGTCATCTATGATCAGGTGACTCTTGGGGAGGTTTTTATGTAAGAGACGCTGTAGGTTTAGATGCCGAAAAGCCCCTTTTTAAGGGATATAGTGTGGCTTTTTTTTTTTTTTTAAGTACCGAAGTAACTTTAGGAACAGATTAGAGTGAATTTCCACACAACCCCCACACCCCGCCCCCCAGGAAATACTGAAACTACAATAATTAAGAAGTTAATAGGAGAATCTCACTTTCTGGTTACTGTTTGCAGTCCCAGAAAAATATCAGGAAATAATTTAAATATTGGTTTGATATTGCAAAATCATTGTATTCCCTATCCTCACTTACAAAATAACACTGAGTTCTCCAACAATTGGTGGAAATTTTTCCAAAAGTCTTACAAGCTTTTGAGGGAAACTATAACATTAATTTTTTTTTTGCCAAAAAAGCCCATGATTGCATTTTTGGAAAAGCGTCCACCTTCAAATGAGAAACATGTTAAACTTGATGTCACAATTGATTTAACATAAGCAAGTAATTTTAAGGAAAAATAATTTTGCCTGAAAAAAATTTGACCATTGAAACAAGCCATAACCTCTCTTACACTTGAAACTTGTTTTTATATACTTAACAAAACAACAGGGAATTTCAAATTTCTCCCATCAGATTGGACTCTTTACAGATATGCAAAATAAAATTCAAGGTTTTTTTGTGGCAGAAGGTTCTAATTTTACTTTTTGAATGTCTGAAACAATTTTAAAACAACCTTAATATTAGACATGTTGTAGGTGCCCAAAGTCCAGGTGAAGTCATCTGGGGTAACTGATACTTCTAAAATTTCTGATACTTCTAAAATTTCTGTTGCTGTTAATGCAGCTCTGTTAATATACTTGGCATAACAATTAATAACAACTTTCCAGGCTGAGTTTTAGGGTGAAGTGTTGTGTACCCTTCAACTCTTAGAAACACTTCCATGTCCCAACATGTGGGCTCAACGTTGAGAATTATATAGCCTACTTAATTACTAATATCTATAAATAATTAAGGTAGATTTTATTTTGCTGTTGAAAAGCTCCGGAGGAAAGTAACAGAAGCAGGAAGGAGCACGCGTCGCAGCCTTGCGACTGGTGGGGCGGCTCTGGAGGTGTTCAGAAACCTGAACCACGCGGCACCATCAGGAAATTCCACAGCTGAATTGGAAGCTGGTACCCAGGAACTTTGAGGTTGGGAAATTAATTTCACATGACTCTGAAATTTGCCTCCTAGATAAATAGTCTGCGTGTTCCGAAATGAGCATGTAATTTAAAACAGTGTGGGGCATTCAGAGAATTAAAAGCCAAAAAACCAAAAATTTGGGGTGAGGGTGGAGAAAAATGTAATTTGAAACTCTGATTTAATGAAGAAAATCAAGGACCAAAGTGTTGACAGGAAAATTCAGGCAGTTATCAAGTCCAAGAGTGTCAATGAAATAATTAAAAGCACACAGTATGAAATGGCCCTGACTGCTGTGACAGACATGGAGTTGCCCTACATACTCTGTGGTACTTTTATGTAACAACATCAACATTGGGGCTTGGACTGAGCCAGGCTTCACAGGAACTCTGCACTGGCCCTTCTGTTATTATTTTAGCTAGAGCACTTCATTAGTGAGGCCATTCTTTAGTGATGACCTGGGAAGGAAAGCAGTGTTTAACTTTCTGCTGCTGATAACTCCTAGTCAGAGGAGAGATGCCTTGAAGAAAGGAGATGAGGGTGGGTAAGAAAGAAGCATGTGTCTCATAGGGACGTCTGTTTCTGTCATCTGAAGAAGGTGCCTTTTCTGTTCATTTTTCTTGACACCTTTTCTCCCCTGCGGCTGGGTTGGCAGTGCTGTGTATCCCCATCTCTACATGAAGTTGATGGCTACCGTTTTCCTTGTTGCTTTTAGGTACTTCATAGTTACTAAACATATCAAATCTTCTTGTCTTGTCATAAGCTTGGGAAGTCCTTGAAATGGGATCTGAGATGGGAAGGCTGGTGGCCCTTAGTTCTACCTCACCACTTACCAGTATCCTTGTGGAAAAGGAAACAGGACCTATGTGAGTGCCAGTGCAGGACAGTGGCAGCCAGGGATGAGTGGGAGAGCACAACTTGGCACTGTTGGTTGTGTTTAGGAGATGCAGAGTGGATACCACTAAGGTCCAGATTGGTGATTCTTGTCACCTGTCATACAAGGACAAGTATTTTGTGTGTTAAGCTGTATTGCTTGATAGATGCTAACTCTCAGCAAAGTTCATTTCTACTCTTAACTCTGAATTCTAAGAAAGAAAATGAATTAGTATTCAAATTTCAAGGCATTAAGAAAAAAAAAAGTTTGGAAGCATCTAGAAAATTCTTGATTTTGAGAAAAGTAGAATGCATGGTTTTAACCTCTGCTGTAAATCATCTAACCCCTCTGGGGGTTGAACTTTTATCAATTTCTGAAAATGAGCCTCCAGTCTGTTCTGTATTGATCACCCACCCTGTGTCAATAATAGCTGTTGTGAAGGTGAGCCCTGCTTGAAATTCACGTTAACAGGATTCATGGAGGAGGGAGTGGGGGAAACGTGTGTGTGTGTGTAGGTACAGGTAGAGATTTATTTCAAATTCTCAAATTAAAATCTTTAAAGAATAGTTGAGTGAAAATTATTTAAGGTGTACCTGCGCCATATGCCTTTGATCTTCTATTTATGTTACTTAAAAGCAATTTCAGTTTTTATTGTATACCAGAATATTCAACAGAATTATTTCTTGGATCATAGTCAGAATTCTTATGTTCCTCCTAGCAGGAAAATTATAAAGTGACTGTGAGACTGGTTCGAAACTCTTCAAGTAAAAGTTAAATCTACTGCAGCTTTTCAGACCCTGCAACAGGGCCTTACACACAGTGCCTTAAGCTGCTGTTCTTTTTAAGGAAAAGTGGGGGGTTTACCTAAGCAATCAAGAAATAGACATTTCTCTAGAACCTTTTGGATTTCTCCATGCTGAAAAGAAAATACTTTTGATTATAAAAATCAAACCCTAGTTTTCTTAATTCCAAAACAATTGTTTTTCAACTAAACCAAGAAAAGTTTAGAAATACAATATCCACAGATGTTCTTTCCTGCATTGCAGCGCAACTTTTAAGGTCAGACAATCTTACACTACCATTTATATAGCAACTCCCTTTGAGAACGTAGCATTTGTTCTTCTTCTGAGCTACTTCCTTTGTCACTTCACCTATTGACTAATAAACCAGCTACAAAGCTGTAACTTTAAACTTTACAGAAGGGTGCCCTGAAGTGGTGGGATTTTGGTGCGTTCTCCCAGGGGAGAGCTGAGCTGACAGCAGAAAACAGTTTGTGTTTACAGCACTGGAATTATATGGCCCCAAATACATGTATAATTGCTATATATATGTAATTTTTACATATTATGTATAATGCATTATGTGTTTGCACGTGTATGCATGCATATGAAAATCTGGAATACATCTTTATAGATGTAAATTTGTGCATATATATATTCACCTATCTGCATATTATTAAGAAAACAAACGTTATCACGAAGTGGGGTTGAGCCCAAGTTAGATTTCACGTAATCTGTGAAAGGAGTTAATTAATTGTGAATCGTTTCTCCTGGAAGTCCAAGGTGGAGAGCCCTGTGGTAACAATTGTCACCCCAGCAAATCAATGTTTCATTAGCATGTCTATGGGAGATGTCTGTTCTGTTTTGCACATAAAATGAAACAAGAGCTTTCATCTCCCTCTCTGTCTCTCTCTGCCTTTGAGAGGGAATAAGTGGCTATGTTCATTAAACTCCAAAGTTTCACTGCTGTACATCCCTCTGTGCTTTTTTTCCTTGTACTTGAAAGCTCTCAATCAGTTTAAAAGGTGAGAACCTCCATTAAGGACAGCTGTCAGGTAAATGTTTATTTTCCTAGTGCATTTATTATGGTGTAAAATAGAGGGAAGCATTACTGCAAGGACTGGAATGTACTTTCTGTATTAGTTCCCGTGAACTTCTGCGTCGAAGCTGTTGCAGAAAAATCAGACTATTTGCGGTGCAGTTTTTCAGCATCAAGCAGACTACTGAAGGCACAATTGTTTGCATCTTTTAGTCTGAAGCCTGAATTTTGGCAGTGCTATTTTCTGTGCTTTCCAAGTTTAGTCAATAATTTTAGGGAGGAGAGCAGGTGGTGGCAGCATTTGTACAGGTCAGGTAATACATCAAATGAAAATACACTGGAAATATGTCAGGTATGTTCCAAACATAAAGAAGATATTGCAAGAAGGGGATTGGGTTTGTCACTTCTCAGCACCAGCTTGTTTTGAAGCTTTTCCAATTGCAATTTATAACATTCTTGTCTGTCCTGAGTTGCTAGAACTTTAACAGCCTAATGCTAACACCACCTAGGTTTTGGACATGATGAAACTGCAGCCATCAATAGCATTATTTATAATTATCCTTCCACAGAGCTAAATAGTGGTTAGGGTTTACAATCTTAAGACCACATCATATTTACCTTAACTACAGAAGTATTCTGTTTGGGGTCCTTTTTCATGGTTATATAGGTACAAATCAAGGTATATCACCAGGCATTTGTCTACTTTAGAAGTACTGCTTGTGCCATTCGAGTCAGGCCTGGCCTGACTTAAGTAAATGGGATGTGACTGAGTAACTAGGATTAATTCTTAGAAGCCATGTTATAAAAGAAACTTTTTTTTTCTATTATTGTTGCATGCTTCAGCTCATTAACCACTAACCATTCTGGGGCCATTAACTAGATATTGATATTGTATGTCCTGTTGCCAGTTGTTGTGACTTGAAATTTTGCATTACCTGTGCGTTTTCTTTAAAATCCAGTTCCCGGATTCATGTTATTAATGAGATTCTTAGCTGTGCCTTAAATAAGTTCCTAGCCCGCAGGCTCTCAATTGTAGAAATGTAACTCAAAAGCAACCTGGAAGATTAAAAAATAAAAAGCAAAGAGAGGGAGTCCCAAATCTCATGATTTTCAAGGCATTAGTCTATTATTCTTGAATCCATTGGTTTGGCAATATTTTTCTTCCAGCCGAACAAACATTAAATACAAGGTTTTGTGTCTCGCATCTGCTTTCTTTGTGCAGCTCATGTTCACTGTGCTGATAAGGAAGATAAGATTGCTAAGAAAAAGCTAAGAAAGCAGTACTCCCCCCTGCCCCCTTTCCTGTATTCTCCTTTTGGGAAATAACCAAAGATCTCAGCCCTAGCTAGAAATCTGGCCATTATGCAGAATTTTCAATATCAGGCCTTACATGTTTCCAAAACCAGTTGCAAAACAGCTTTATTCTTGAAGTGCTTCCTGAACAAGTTTCACTGTAGATTCTCTCAGGTGGGCCTGGGTAAGCTATAGAGGCAGCGTGGAAAGGTGTTACTCAAGGATGCAAAGGCACATTTGAAAGCAGCTGTTTGAAGTCTCTTGGCTTTGGCTCTCTAAAGTGTGGGGAACCTCAGACCCATTTCTGTTTAGTTGTCTGTTTTGGCTTGAACTTTTTGCAGCAATGAATAGGGAAATTACCCTGTTATGATGCCCTCTTCACAAGTTTCCCCTTTTTCTCTTTTTTGAGCATGTCCTTTAAGAGACTGTGGACCAGATATTAAATTTAGATGCCTACTTAGTTCTAAATTGAGTAGTGGGGATCTCAGTTCACATGCTGGCATTTGTCTTCTATTTACATATAGCAGTTCCATAGACTGGTTTCTTGATTGCCTCTTTTCACTGGTTTTATGTCAGCTTAACTACAGCTTTGAGTAGTGTCTCCTGATTTTGTGCGAATGAGTTGGACACCCTGGACTACTTGGTTAAAGGCTGTAGCAGAGCCTGTTTGTGATCCAGTAGCAACTCTTCCGGTGGGTTTTCTGGGCTGGGGAATTAAAATTTCCTCTCATCTCCAACAGGTACCAGAGACTTGATGATGAGGTGGGGAATTGAAGATCTTTGACAAGGCTACTAATCAAAATATCAGCACTGGGTTCTTCCCCATCTGACCAAAAAAGAGGACGTGTGCTTATTGACTGAAGCAGTGCCTCAGCTTGATCGTAACAATGTAAGTTCAGAAACAAGTACTATAATTAACCGTGACTGTATTATTGGATGTGTGCATGTGTAATTAACCAAGCAGATATTCCTGTGTATGTGGCTCTACTTACTTGTTCGTGAAAACTCCTCAACATTTTCATCAGCATATTAAGGTTAATTAAAATTAATTCTGTTTGTATTGACTGCCTTTTCACGTATGCGGAGTTTGTGCAAATCAAGTGTGTGGCCAGGGCCTTCTTCCCTATAAAATCCATAATGTTTGCTTTCAGAGCTGGGGGAAAGAGGAATCAAAATTGCAGGCTGTTTGAAATTTAAATCAGAGCAACGCTGGTCAATAGTATCAAGGTTACAGTGCCCTGGAAGATTTTGATTGGGTGCTGCCAAGTGCATGCTGGGTGACAATGACATTAAAGGTCAGTTGAATGGAGTTCTGAGATTTTCTTTTTGGTTAATGCTGGGATTCCTGGCTGGAAAAAGTCATGGAAAGCTGTGATCTCTTTTCATACAATAGAACTTTACAGGTTTGGGGATGATGTTCAGGCTGTGCAGAGGATGAGCACGAGACCAGTATTTGCACTCTGCCAGTGTAAGGATTCCCTGGCTGAGAGAAAAGCTGAACAAATACACAGCAAGACACAAATATTGCCCTGAAGAGTTTGCAACTTAATGTGTAGGACTGTTGTGATGTGGGAGAAGGGAAGCATATGCTTTCCCACAGGAACGTGGGGTGGTGGCTGCGGGTCATGTTGCAGGCCATGAACACTACAGTGGGATCTCCTGAGAGCGAGCCCAATATTCCTGACACGACACCACAACTACCTGCCTGCACTCCTTACAGTGTCTTCCCAGTTCCTGTATTTCTACAGATACTTAAATGGCCTACAGACCAAGGAGGCTATTCAAGTTTCCATTAGATCAGACTGGGAGAGGTTTTGGGAAACTTTGGAGTAAATAGCAGTACAGCAGTTCTTGTTAACATGTATGATTTGAACAGGACCCCAGACTTGCCAGAGCTTTCAGGTGGATCTGGCTGTACTTGTTCCTTAAAGTGAGCTCTTCAGAAAAAGATTTTAAATTGCAAAAGTGGTTCTCAACTAGACTGCAAACCAAGACAATATGTCGATGCTTTAGAACAGCAAAAATTCAGATAATAAATTTGAATTAAGACAGATTAAAACAAAGACAATATAAGACAATGTAAATTACCCGCTCTCACGTGGATGGATCTTCTTTCAGGTTTGCTCTTATTTCAGCAATTCCTTGGCTTTCTGTGTGACAACAAGCTCAACACAGTCCTTTTTAGGTACCTAGGAAAATTAATTCTATCCATCCCCCTTTAAGGATGTTGTGAATCTCTCCCTGCTCCTGTCAGCTCTGTTGCTGTCTTTGCTTGTGTGCAGGATCCTCCTTGCTGGTGGGTCTCACTCTCTCCATCCTTCCCTCCCTGTGTTACAGGACAGAACTGATACTGTCACATTTGCAATTTCATTTGTCAAGTTTTGATCATTGTGATTAGCACATTGAGAGGATCTGGGCCCGTGGCAATTCTTGCAGCTCTTGGTACAGACTGCAGGTGCAGGATCACACTTCTATGTGGCCTTACTCTTGATTTATGTTCCTTTGCTTTATTCCCCAGGGAGGGAAGCCTCTACAGGGTGTAAATAGGATTTCTTTTTTTTTTTTTTTTCCCCAACATACACTGCCTCATAATTCTTTCAAATGCAAATTTGAACATAATTCTGTAACAAGAATGGATTCTATAGCTAATCATGTGGCTTCAGGCTTTATATCTCAGTAAAGCTTTAGGCCATTTCTGTAGAAATATACAGAACATCTTCCAAAGAATAAAATAGTAATGTCTAGATCATCCAATTGCTTTTCCATAAGCCCTTGTAAAGGTGAACATATTTTAGTTTGTTTCTATAACAGTTCTATCATCTAAAGAGGAGGAAAGCGAAATAGGGGAAGAATTTTTTCCCATTGAAGCTGGCTTTTAATCTGCTTCTTTGACAAATGTACTTGATGGTGATGGTATTTTTCCATTCCTGTCTACTCCCAGTAAGACTGAACGATGTGCTTCTGTCTCTCTCTTGGCTCCCATGTTTCTGTACTAACATAACATAATGCCATACAATTAGAAATTATATGTTAGCTGTTAGTCATAGCCCAGTGAGTTTACATTAGAAAAAGGAAATTAAATGGGAACCAAAAGAGACCTAGGAAGCATAGTTTATGTAGTTAATTATTTATTTTTTATATTCAGAAATATCACATTTCTATTGATGAGCATCATTTCTGCCTGTATGGGGGAAACGAACTGTGCTGCAGGCAAAATAATTCCTGGTCACTTCTTCACACTGAAATCATGCAGAGTTTGTAAATGCAAAGTTAAGAGAGTTTTTTCTCTCTCTTGGAATTGATGGGTTGCTTCTAGGTTTTTATTCACTCTCTAAAAGGAAATAGAGCTATTTTTAGTCTTGATTCTCTGTAACAGTAAACAATGCCTTGTGAATTGTTTTGATTGATGGTGTGAGAATTCAGTCAGTACTGAGGAACTTGACTCTTTGTCCCAGTAGGAGCATCCCTTTAACAGGTTTTGCTCAGTTTGACCAGTGGCATTGACTGTCTGGCACCTGTGTGCCTGGTGGTAGTTGGTACCTTTTACCTCAGAGGTGTTTGAGAGAACCAGTCTGCTCATTAGAGACTGTCTCAGACCCTCACAACACCAGCCAGGTATGTTTGCAGTTCTTCAGGTCTCTTTCTCGATTCTACTTTTAATACCCGCTTCAAAATTCTTGCTTTATCTGTCTGCTGTTTTGGAGCTTGTAATCTAAAGACTGCTTGTGTTACCATTTTGCTTCGGGTTACGGTTCTTAATGCTTTCACAGAATCACAGAATTGTTTCAGTTGGAAGAGACCTTCAAGATTATCAAGTCCAACTGTTAACCCAGCACTGCCAGGTCACCACTAAACCATGTCGCTCAGCACCACATCTCCACGGCTTTGAAACCCTTCCAGGGATGAGGACTCCAAAACTTCCCTGGGCAGCCTGGGCCAGAGTTTGACAACCCTTTTGGCAAAGACATTTTCCTGAGAACTTCTCATCACCAAGACAAAATCAGTAGGACTTGAGAGCTTGGGAACCACAGCTTTGCTGTGTGAACTTCAAGTGGCTGTGTGTTCAGGAATTAACAGGTGATCCCTATGACATCCCATGAAATGCTCTGAGACAGTGGAAGGCTTCAGAATCTGTTATTTAAATCCAGCAAAGAATATTGACCAAAGAGAATGGATCCTCTTGGCTGTACTCATTCTTGTTTGGCTCTGAAGTTTATAGTCTTACATTTATCAAGAGTCACTCTCTGTGTCTCAGTCCTCTGAGCCTGTAACCACAAGGAAGCAAACAGCATCAGCAGGACAGTGAAGACCAATTAGCCACAAAGCAGAATCACAGAGCAGCCATTCAGAGACATCAGGCACTACAGCGGTATTACAGAGATGGAGTTTTGAAAACCACTGTTGAAGCATCAAATGTTACTTGCGCTTGTAATAATTTTAATAGGGTGTTAGGTTGCTATTTTTAGGTGTATAGAACGCTTAAATACTAGCTTAGTTTTTTCATCATCTGAAAAAAGAAATCTAAGATGACAGAGAAAAAGGGGTTGAAGTGTAAAAAGGGTTGAAGTGTAAACTTAAGGTCATTAATAACATTAATTTGTTTGTTGTAGAACTACTTTTGGAAACCCTCTTAAAGTTTGCTGTGAAAGCTTCTAATTTTTTTTTTTCCCTAAGAACTTAATTAAGCTGGTTTTAATTTTCTACTGTAATCAAGGCCATTCAGAAAAATAGGCTTCACCAGATGTATCTATACATGTTTTGTTATCTCCCTCTGTATTACAAAAGATCATGCAACTGATTTGTTAAAAAAAGTGTGCTTTGACCTCGCCTTGCAGTGTGCTTTGCTGAGGCTCGCTCTTCACGTGCTGCTCTGCATCGACAGCTGTCCATCCGTGGCTGGAAGTTAGTAACAGCAGTAATCATTGTTCTGTGCTGAGTTGCTGCTTTCTAACTTTGTTTAACTTTGGTCACACTTTTTTCCATCTGCTCGCGTGCGAACCACTTGAAATTCCTGTTCATCAGAGGGTTGGTTGGTTGTAGTAGGTGATTTTTGAATGGCTTGCAAATATTCTTACCATCCTTGTAGTTCTCTTATGTTTGGCCATTACGATGTTTCAATCCTTTTCTTCTCTCCGTTCCCAAGCAGGTGTGAAAGATCAGCATTTTGTTTTGATAGTGTGTAAGCGCAAGTTTGAAAAACAAAAAAAGGTGGTGGGTGGGGAATCCTGCTTTTACTACTTGACTTGAGCTTTTGGTAACCCTATTAATATTGTAAACACTGAAGTCATTAGATGGTGCTGGTGTAGACTCTACTGAGTTTAACTGAATGCAAACCACTTTCATCTTAGAAAAAAGTTTTACCACAGGAAAAAACCCAAACAGAACAACAAAGCTTTTTTTTTAGAGGCTAATAGTGTTACTAGTACAGTCTGGCTTAGTCTATTGCTCATTAAAGCTGACACCTGTAACTGATTGCAAGAAAAAGAGGCTTCATCTACTTGCATCTCCTCCCTAAGATGTTTTCTGATTGTAGCTTCCAGCTTGGTAGCTTAGGAGGAGAGGATACTTGTGGTGGTGTCATTTTTAGGACTGCACTGATTGACTTTTATGTGAATCTTTTATCAAAAGGTATGGGTCTTCCTTAGCTTTAAGACTTTTATTTGAGAGTTAAGATTGCTGCAGAGATGTTGTTCACTTGTTTCCCTGGCCCTGTACAGAAAAGCATTGGTGCAACCTGGAGCTGCAGCAGGGCAGACAGGTAATAAACAAATGGCTCTTCTTAATGGTAGCTTCATCGGTGCTTGGTGTGGCTTGCAACTTTGGAAATTCCATGGTGTGTGGATTTTTGAACCTTAAACTTCAGAGATTGATTCCAGGTTTGGTTTCAGCTGTGGGTGAAGGTTCATGTTTGTTGTTTTCAGACAAAAATATGTTATGGTATATGTTTTGGACTAAAAGCTTCCCATTAAAACTGAATTCCAGTTCAGCTCCTGACCTGAAGGAAATCCTTTGGGATCCACCACATCTTCCTTGCTTTTGTTCTCCACTTGTAAAAATATAACTCACTTTTTGCACAGATTTCAGTTTGATAGGGTAGGAACAGGCTATGTTTTGTGTACAGCAGACACTTAGAATGCCAAAAAAGTATAGGAGTTCTTCTCTTGCAGAAGAATACTTATCTGAAACCTTTCTCCTGGTTTTGATCCTGAATTTTTCTGTGCTCAATGTCTCTAGCAGCTTGCATCTGTGAATTTTATAACCCTACAGGCATAACAGTACTACCCTGTTCATTCAGATAAGGAATTATTCATATTTGATTTGGTATTATGGCAAAAAATAAGTATTTTATAGGCAAGAGGGAATCTAAGCCTTGAAACCTAACCTTGTCTCTGCACCATAATTCTGTCAGTGTTCAGGTGTGATTTGGGATACCTTGAACTGAGTTGGGGACTCTTGTACCATTCAAAACTGCATTGCTGCACTGCTGTTTGGCTGCAACTTTGTGTTCTACTAGGTGAAAATGTGGCAAGGTGGTGAAGATATACCTTTATTGATCTGGTTTTTTGCAAGTTTAATTCTTGACCCGAAGTTTGGTTAAAGGCTGTGTCCAGCTGACCCCAGTTGTGGTGGTGGTTTAAATTCCATCTGTACCACTCTTTATTCAGGTTACAGAAACTGTTCATGCAGGTCAGGCTGATGTCGTCTTGTGCTTGTTTGCCAACATGCCATACTTGGCAGTCTTGCAAGAAAAGATCTCACACTGACTTTTGCAAGAGTAGTAGGATGAAATGCAATGATCTGGCTAAGTTCTGATGAAGGTGAGTGTTCTGAATATTGAAATTCTTTATGAAATATCACATGAAGATTTTAATTTTTTTTTTAAATATCCCCAAGTGTTTGTGCCTTCCTTGGTTGTCTTGTTTTATCCCAAGAATCACCATGTTTCAGTGTTGTTTGAAGTTCTCCCCTTGTAGTATTTATCAGTTTTTCAACTGTCCTCAGATAAGGAACCTCATGAACTAGATAGATCATTTACACTCCTATTCACGTTATGTGTAAATGAGTGGCTTCCTTATTTTGATGGGTTGGTGAGATAGTAAAAAAATGTTGAGATTGTAGATTTTAGCACTGGATCTGCTCATGCACCAGCTGCACCAGCCACGATTTTAGCACCCGGATTGCCTCCTGACAAGCCTTTAGTGGGTAGTGACTGCAAATCCACTTGCTTGCCTTCATACCAAATGGATGTATTCTTTGACCCAAAGGGCTCTCTGGGCTCTGGTGAAGCACAGGCACATTAGCTGCTGCTTTACAAGTTTTATGTCTTTCACTAGTTGAATTCCTGGCCTCTTAGCTGGCAAATAAAAGCACAAACAAAACAACTCCTTCCCACACTTTTACGATGAATGAAAGTCTGCTGTGGATATGCTTTTAAGAGGAGGTCTGAAAACGGGCTCCTGAGCTGAGTGTTAAAAAGGGCTTTATGCCTTAAGTGGGAAATGCCACTCTGACAAAGGATTAGTCAAACTTTGAAGGTCAAAGTGGGGTTCAGGAGCTCTGTCTGAAGCTCCTTTATCTGAAAGAGAAACCTTCAAAGGCACATTTCAATACTTGACATGCAGCTTTTTCCCCTCTGTCCCAGACAACGGAACAACCAATGACAACAGAGTGGAGGAAGACAAGAAAAGCATGTAAACCAGCTTGCAATCGCTTTCATTCAGTGGGAGCTGGCAGCTTTCTTCTGTTTTGTTATTATTTTATTTTCTTTGCATATTTTTTTTTCTATTCTGCCAGTTAAATTCTGCATTCCTACAGAGAGCAGCTTGGAAGTGGGATATCTGATATAGAAGCCTCTGCAAACCTGTGTGTGTTAACAACTGAGAACCAGCTTTTCAGAAGTGCTCTGTATTCAGCAGACTGAATTTTCTCCCCTACCCGCCCAGCTGCCACACAAAAATAACTGAACCAGTCTGCTGTAGTTTCTCTTTGCGTAAGAGGAACATGAGAAGGAACCAGTAACAGGCGGAGTGAAATTGCCAAATTATTTAGAAATCTTTTTTGGCTCTGATCTCTTTGCAGGTTGAATATTTCTAGAGACATGGCCAACACTGCTACGCCGCTGGCCAAGAACATGTCAGATTTCACTAGCTAAGCAATGAGGGGTCTGCTCGGTACTTGGTTGGGAGACCTCCAAGGAAAACTCAGGTGCTGTAGGATGTGGTAATTACTAATTCAGCAAATCGACTTTTCCGAGTGAGTGCAGCATCTGTGTCCGATCTACGGAGATGTTTGAGCACTCCTACCAAAAAGCATGGGGTAAAGGTTGGTAGGATACATTATGACTCCATAAAATGTTCTG